>PVIJ01025364.1:0-10789 GCA_004024925.1 Scalopus aquaticus
CTGCAAGGTCCAAGTTACCCCATCTCTAGAGAAACTTTCCTGTTTGTCTCTGGTCAAGCAGCGTTGTGGCTGTGAATTCTTCTCGTGCCCAAGTCGACAGGTGACTACTCCCAAGTCCAGAAACCTTAAAATCCAACAAGAAGACCATGAGAGGTGACGCAGCCATCTCCCCTACTGGTCTCAGAAAAGCATGAGGCTGTCAGACAACTTCATTTTGCACTTCTGGCCTGAAGTAAAGGTCTCTGCCTGTGCGCTCGCTCTCTCTCTCTCTCTCTCTCTCTCTCTCTCTCTCTCTCTCTCTCTCTCTCTCTCTCTCTCTCTCTCTCTCTCTCTCTCTGTCTCTCGACGGGCTTGACCGTCCACTGCCTCCGATGATGAAGAAGCCCATGCAGCAGAAGCCCTTCCCTGAAGAAGCCCAGAGGGGAGACAGGCTCCCCCGCTGACGGTTGCTTTGGACGCACGCCTCAGCTGAGCCCACAAGTGACAGACAGAACGATCCCCTTCTCGGCGAAGAAGGGGCCACTTCCTCTGACTTGCTCCAACGCCTAGGACTGGCCCCCTGGTCCATTGTGCCCCTCACTAGGAGGGCTGTCCCGCCGGAGCCAGCACATGTCCCAGCACTGTGCCTTGGCTTTGACACTTGTAGTCTTGTCTCCCCGGCTTCCTCCATTAGGACTAGGGCATGGGTGAGGAAATTCCCCAGGAGCTGTCTCTGCAGCCACTCTGGGCTCTTCTGGCTGCTCCGACCAAAGTCCGGGTTACTCCAGACCTGCCCCAGGTCTCAGACATTCTGTCCTGCTGGCTACAACGCCTCCAGGTGTCTGGAGCCCGGAAAGCCCCAGGTTGAGGTGCCTTTGCCACTCCTGCTAGGGGGCAACGGAAGGAACCTCATTTTTGGATCAATCCACAATATGCCTCAAGCCGAGGCCCAACCCTGCGCCTCAAATGCCCTGGTCTGGGACAAACAGACCCCTGGGCCTGCCCCAGGCCTCTTTAAGAAAACTGTGGCCTCCTTAAGAAAACTTCCTGGCTTTGGGTTCTGAAACTAGGGAGGGAAAGCTTCAAAGCTTCGCTACTCCCCGAGGGCTTCCTTGCCCCTCTGCCCCCTGGTTGCACCTGCCTGGGAGGTCCCACTTGATTTCTGTTCCTTTCCTCTCTCCTCAGCGTTTTTTCTTCCTCTCCACCAAGTGGCCCCCGTTGGCTGGCTTGCTCCGGCACCAGCGTCCTGGCGCGGGCAGCTTCGTGTGACACGCCCCCATGGGGGTCTAGGGTCTGGGACTCCGTGCTGCCACCACAGCCTGGTGTCCATGGCTGGCTGGAAGCCTAGGCCCGAATGCCTGAAAAATCCGGATCCTTGGCAGCCACCGGGGTCCGAATCAGAACTTGGGCCTTGAGCGCCCCCTGCTGGACACCGCGGGGAAGCGCAATTGCGCTGCCCATGGCAGTGTCCACTTCCCCTCAGCCTGGATAGGGGCGCTGCGGGAACCGTTAGCAATCGGACTTTCAAAGCCCGGGCCGTGTCCACCTGCATCTTCCAGTGTGGGGAATGAAGCCGGGCCTTCGGAGCTGACTGACTGGGAAGGACGGGTGCGGAGTGGGGGTGAGGGGGAGCTAGAGGGGGGCAGAGAAGGCTCTATTTCTGGAAGCCCCTGGGCTCTTCTTCAGGGGACATTTCACAGTGAAAATGTCCGTGGCGGAATGCCACCAGGTTCAGGTTTGAAAATGGAGGACTGCTTCTGTTTTGCCAAGGTAGTAGATAAGCTTGACGGCATGGGTGCCCGGCGCGCGTGGGGTACAGGCGTCTGATCCACTTGGGGGGCTGGGTGGGTGCGGGAGAGGGCCGGGTTGCGGGCCCGAGCGTGGACACACGCGTGCGCCGTTGCGGGGGAGGCCGCGCCCTCAACCCATCTTCTTTTTTAATCCTTTCACATGTTACTCAGAAGCCTCTAACTTCTTGGATTCATTAATAAATACTTCAAATCATGCAGCAAGACTTTTGACATAACAGAATTTCCACTACTGTCCTTTCAGCAGCTGGCAATTTTTGTCTCAGGAGGGAATCTCTCACCCTGCTTTGGGTTATTAAACCTAATTAAAGTGATGACCCTTGTTTGCCTTACTGCCACTCAAGGCTCAAGGTCTGTTGGAAGAACATCCTATTCCTTTATTATTTATCTGTTCCTTTTTCTGTGCTTTGTGCAGAAGAAAGGAAGGAAATGGCATCCCACTAAGGCTCTATGCTGAAAGTAAATTATCTATAAGCATCATTTTATCTAACAGAAATAAGGAAATTTTTCAGTTTAAACTTAACATTGTTGCCACCCCTAATTAATTCACAGTTTCGGCAACTTGTTAGAATATACACAACTTTCACATGTTTCTAATATAAACCTCATCAAATTTTCTTTTTTATCATTTTTTTTCCAAATAATTTTTAAAACAAGATTTTAGAGAGTTTCCTAAAGAGTAACTACATTTTTTAAAAGATAAAAGAATCATTTTTGGATGAAAGACATAAGAGGAACAGCTTGGAATTATGAGACTTTAACAGATCCAGATACACAAAGAAAATTCATTCACAATTGAAAATATTTTTACTTTGAATACATAGTGTATTCAAATTGTATCTCCTTACTTCCTTTGAAATCCTGGGAAAAAATCCTTATGCGCTCCCCTTCACTGATTTCTTAAGCAAATATCAATTTCGTCCTTTGCTTGATTTAATTTTGCTAGCTTGAGAAAGCAATAAATAACGTAGTCAGGAGTCCTTTGGGCAGCAAGTGACACAAAATGCACTGAACTCAAGCTTGAACAAGTCATAGCTTAGCCTCCTGTATAAAGTATCCCATCAGCAAATGATTGCTGATTCAGTGGCTCCCTGATTCCCACAATATTTCAAGCGTCTGCTGATTTTCTGATCAACCAACCTTCACATATTGGTCCTGGGACTCAGCTTTCAAGAACCTTCTCCAATTCCACTATCAAATGCCAGTATCGGCAGAAAGAAGGTATGAAAGACCTGATAATTTAGTATATCCCAACCTGAGGAATTCCTCTTAAGTTTCCGGGGCCAAAATGATGTCACATGGCTACTATACATGTTAGTCATCTCAGTAAAAAGGGCTCGTGGATGTAAAACCACAAAGTATTTTATTTTATTTTATTTTATATTTATTTATTTATACATACAAGCTGGGGTACAGACCAGAGGTGTGGGGCGACAAGAGGGTTCACCAGAGACATAGCGAGGAGCAGAACAGGCAGATCAGAAATACACTGCTGACGGGAGCAGCGGGTGAGGCAGGAGAGGTCTGCCGCACCATGTGGGATTCTCCCCGGCCGGGCGTCGAACTCGCATTGCCGCTGCTGACAGCTCCACAGCACAGCGCTTAACTGCTGCGCCACCAGGGAGGCCCCACCACAAAGTATTTTAGTGTCTGCTGCACTTCTCCATTGTGTATTTGTAATTATATTGCAATTATATTGAAATGCTCCTAAATCTTAGAAACAACTTTCAGTCAATGTACACTAATATTGAGAGTATTTTATACTCAAAGAGCAGCTGTTATTAAGTTGATAACGCATCTTCAATCTGAGAAAATAGTTGTATGTGAGTCACAGTATGTTAATTCTTTGATGATTATTTTGTGTTCATATATTTTTCTAAAATGAAATTACTAACATTTTAACCAGATACATTTCATTAAAACTATAAATAATTCATAATTGTTTAGGTAACCATGTGGTGAATCTGAATTCAAAATATGATCACAAACCACAGGTGTCAGGTAATCGCACTGGGAATTATCCTGCTTGTTTTCAAATGGCGTTTGTTCAATTTTTTTATACTCCCCAACTTAAAAAGTGTCCAAAGAAATCAGTGCATGCCATCTGAGAGCATAAATTCCTTGTGACCCCGATATCACTGATTTGATTGGATTTTGTCTATAAACTAGGCCATTTGTGAAAGCAGATGAATTAAATATATTTTATGGCCTGATCTTTTTCCATCTCGCTGAAATGATTTGCAGTATTTGACAATCGGGAATGATCTCCAGATCATTTCCCTTCCAACCTCATATATTATTTTAAAGAACACAATATAAACACAAGGGACAAACAAGAAATACCACTACTTAATAATGAATGACTTAGAGCCTAGGAGAGGGTTGAGAACTTAACATGAATTTGAACCCTTCTGCACCATCCTAACTATATCATTATCTTACATGTGCCTTAAAACATCTTAATTATACAACTTCTATACTGGCAGAAATGAGTAGACCTTATTTTAGTTTTATATTGGAGTTAAATAGACATGTGTGTGTGTCTATATAATTGTACTATAGTGTCAAAAACAGAATATTTATAGTCAGAGGACTTAAGTCAGCCTTTTTTTGATGTATGGCCTTGAGTTAATCATAACTGCCAGACCTTCAATTTACTTATCTGCATTTTTGGCATAAGAAAAACTGTTTAAGAAATGTTTTTTTGCTTGTGGCAAAGAGTGATAGCTATAAGAACAATATTTAGAAAATAATAAAACTTGTAATTTTCCACCTCTCTTTGCAATTAATTTGCAAGTGTATTCTATTTTTTGCAGGTCTGTTTATACAGTATCTTTCATTTCTTTATACGGATGTTTGATTTACACCTGTCTTTCTTTCTGTTCATATCTTCATATTCTCCTTGTACACCTCTGCATTTAACACAAGGCCCTGCCTGTCTCTCTGGATATTTTCTTGATCCCCATATGCTATAGCATCAGGAACAAGTTCCCATCATTCAGCGTAGTTTCCCCCATTTATTGACAAATTCCTCCAGCACCTCATCTCCCATTTATGGGCATAAGATGTTTGGAAAATTGTAAAGAATTATTATATTTGCCTTTTCTATCACCCTTAAATGGAGGTAATGAGATTCAAATTATTTTCTCCTTTCCATTTAATTTAATCCCAAAGAGAGAGCTTGATTGTTTGAAATAAAATCTTAGAATGTTTAAAAAACATGTTCAGTTTTGCATCATTTGGAGGTTTGGTATTTCTTAAAAACTTTCTGAGAATTCATATTATATTGATGATTTTCCTGCTCAGAAGGCTTACTTACTTTTTTTGTATACAAATCCAACAAGACTTTGAGTGAATCAGTGGAAGTTAATAGCCAGCTTTCTTTTCCAGGGTAAATAACTAGAGACAAAAAGAAAATAAGGCAAATGGCAGATTACAACAATACACATGAATATGTCATAAAGAAGGATCTAGGACTGATGACATAAGATGGTAGTGACTCACTGAACAAAATCCCTTTGTTAGCAAATATGCTTTACTTTTAAAGAAGAACCCTTTGATCAGAAGGTCAGGAGTATCCTTTAAGTAATTCTAATTTTCAGTTTCCCCAATACTGATTAAGGAAACTAAGACTCCTCAAATTACTCAATTTTTAAATTTACCTTTTGCCCAATGTTTATGACAAAATACACACTAAATGTTCAATTACTATGCTTAGACACCTGGAGTCTTTCCAGATATTTTTTATTTGTGTATTTTTTACTGAGGTAACATTGACCTGCAATACTATATGAGATCTCAAGGTATAGGTGAATTAAAAAAAAGTGCCTATATTTCCAAATGATGTTAATATTGCCTTTATATATTTTTAAATATGTTTGGATTTACAAAGCCCAGCTGGCACTGCCTTAGCAGACTACATCTAATCGGAATAGGTGCCCCCAAGGTGAAGGGAAATTTCTGTTGATGGTTTCTGGTTGCTATACCCAGCTGTGAATTTTTGAATGAAAGATAGTTGGGATAAAATTTTCTTTATATGTTTTACTACTGACTGACTTTCTCTTTTAGAGCAGAGACTAGGGTTGTCATAATAGTCATCTCTTTATTTCCTACATCTAAACAGTATTATTGCCCAAAAGAAGGTCAATGAATGTTGAATAGAGAATAAATGAACACTATCACTTCTTAAATGTAACGAGATAAATAATAATTATATTTACTCATGGAATATGAATATTTTTATAGCATTTACCATGGTGGCAAGCACTTGTAATTGAGCGAAACAGAATCTGATAACTACATTAATCATTTTATTATAAGTTTGCCCCAAAGAAGTTGCAGGCAGTCGCTAAAGAACAAGCCTACTATGTTAATGTGATGGATAAGAACACTTAAAAATCAGTGTGCAGGCATCATAGACTTAATTCTTTGACTTTTGTGAAACTTGTAAAACTTTAAATGTAATGCCAAAAAATAAAGTGATAGGTCCTCCATGCCCCTTTAATGGTTTATCCAACCAATATTTCTGGCAATGGTTAATTTCTAAGTTTAAATATTTGGAATCTTTTCTCACAACTCAGCAGACAGAAGAGGTCTGCTTCGTCATGTGGGTTAGCCTTGGCCAAGGATCGAGCTTAGGTTGTCTGGGTGGTAATGCTGAGACTTAACCCCCAAGCCATCAGGGAGGCCCTGCTACAGGAGGCTTTATTCCAGAATTTGAATATTAACACTAAGCTAAATGTGCCCACACAGTCCAATTAATTACTGGCTTGAAAAGGGCCTCCTTCTTTTCATTAGTTTGTTGGCATACGAAGCTAAATTCAACTGTTTTAATAATATGGTGCTAAGAACATGACTTCCAGTAAAGTTGCTTTTCTCCATAGCTATCTTTCTTCTCTTTTCTTGAATTTTTTTTAAAGATTGATTTATTTATGCATACAAGGACTGGGGTGTAGGCCAGGGGTGTGGGGTGGTGAGAGGATTCACCAGAGACAAAGTGGGGAGCAGAACAGGCAGATCGACCGAAGTACACTGCTGAGGGGAGCAGTGGGTGAGGCAGAGAGTTCTGCTGTGCCATGTGGGAAGCTCCCTAGCTGGGGATCAAACTCGTGCTGCAGTGACTGTGGTTGGCGTCATAGGCTGAGACTTAACCCTTTGCGTCACAAGGGAGGTCCTCTTTTCTTGAATCTTTCTACAAGAGACAGATAGAGTAGTAAAGATATCATCTATTTTTCCTGCCACCTTTAATTTTCCTTTAAAAATTAAATTTATTTTCAAAAATTAACATATTGGAAAGTTTTATACAATCTAGATTTATTATTCAGAGCATGGCCACCCCTTTGGCAAAGAAATGAAGCTAAAACCAAACTCATTTAAACAAACATATAATGTGGTATCTTAGTCTGTTCAGGCTGATGCAACGAAATACCACTATCTGGATAGACGCTGGGAGTTAAGATGGGGTGCAAGTAAGGTCAGGGGAACAAGGCCCTCTTCTCAATTACAGATTTCTCACTTTACTCTCACCTGGAACAATAGACTGGGGAATTCTGGGCCATCTCTTTGACAGTACAACACAAATCCCATCCATGGTGGCTGCACTTCACGACCTAATCACCTTGCAACCTCCTAATATTGTAACATCTGGTGTTAGGATTACAGCAAGTGAATTGGAGGCTCAGGGGGTCACAAACATTCAAGCATAGCACATATAAGTTTCCAGACATATCCATGAAAACTGAGGTTAGAGTTGTCCAGACTTTAAAAACAGCTCCAATCAAAGACTCAGTGGTCACCAGGATATTTTTCCATTTCTCATTGTTGCTTCTCTCTAGGAATTTGTATTATTCTTTTGCTGTACTGAAGTCTGATGAAAGATGCTTCTCATTCTGCACAGCAGCATATTTACCTATAATATGTGACTTTCCATGTTATAGAATTATCTGAAAAATAATCCAGGCTTCCTAAGTATCAACACTTGGATACGTGTGGGGTGAGTGCAATGAGAGGGGTTATACCAGGAAGAATTGAGAAGGAAAGAAAGTTGTCATAACAAATAATATAATGAGCAAGCAGCCAGACAGGAATCTAGATTCTGTACCAGTATAACCACTTTTTTCATACATTGCTGTTGGTGTGAGCTTAAGTATCTCCAAAGAGTTACATCTTCAGGAACTTCTCACCCTTTTCCAAGTCTAAACTACATTTTGAATATACAAATACAGTTTAATTTTAGTGCCTTAAAGTGTTGCTTGGTTAATAGAGCAATTGGTGGGGTGGGAAATGGAAGATTTTAGATACATCTAATTAACTGTGAGGAATATTAAAATCTTATTCTTTACACCAGCTTTGTCCAGAGGTATTTTCTTCGAGTGCTTTCTATTAATTTATATAATCTTTATAACTCTTATTATCACTTGATCTTAATCAAAAGGCCAAGAAGTGATTTGTAACTATTATTATTCCCATCTTATGGAAGATGATACTGAGGTCAGAGAATTTTGACTTTTTAAGGATCATATGTTTAGTAAGTAGAACTTTGGTTTAAGTCCAGGGTATTGTTTCCATAATACTCCTTTAAACATTGTGTTAGGCATAAATTTGCTGGAAATCAAATTCTAGCGGGGATATATTCTAGAAATTTATTACATAGTTCCCTAAGGTTGCATGTGGACTGGCCCATGTTCTCTGTAGTTCACTCTGTAGCTCTCACTAGTTCACTACAGTTCGCAATGTAGTATCTCATCCTATTATATCTTTGCTTAGAGTTTTCTGCTTACTCATATTTTCTTCTTTTATATGTTAGGTTTAGACTTGGCCCATCATGAAATGAGCAATACTTTATAGCTTTTCTTAAGGACTCTTTTGAACATCAGTTTCCAAACCTAATTTATCCTTTCTATCAATAGTCTCTGGTTATAAGTGGGGAGCTTTCAAATATGAGTGTCTCTGCTCGTAATTTGAGGTTAGGTAATAAGTCAAGCATTGCTGAGTGCCTTTTGGATGGCCACTCTGGGTGTCCTGTTTATCATCTTGTCAACCAAGGATAGTATCATATGGCATGAAATATTATCACATTGATTCTGCCTTTGGCACAAATGCATAGTAGGGACAAGAAGACATAATTCAATTCCTCATGATATCATCATCATTAGTTTTATACACCTAGAGCACTTACAGAAAAAGTAATAAGGAGCCTCCTTGGTGGCATAGGGCTTACATGTCAGTGCTATCACCACTGTAGTCTGAATTCAATTCCTGGCTATGGAGCTGACACACACGGCACAGCAGACCTCGCCTGTCTCACCTTCTGCTCCCCTCAGCAGTGTATTTCAGTACATCCTCCTTTTCTGCTCCCCACTCTCTCTCTGGTAAATCCTCTCACCCCTGCACCTCTGACCTACAGCCCAGTTCTTCTATTGAAAAAAAAAAAGACTAAGAGGAGAAAATTCTGCTGAATATTTTAGACCTAAAAGGAACATAAACATTGATTATAATAATATTCTTTTATAAGGAAGTAGAAACCAAGATGGGTGTATGTTCAGAGCAGTAAAGTAACAAACTAAATCCAATGATGTGAACAGTTTAGGTAAAATTACTACCCCTTTCATTCAAAGAGCTTGACGTCAGTTGGGAAAGGTAAAATTTATACTCTTGTTTTCTTTATTTTACTAGAATGTCTATTTTCTTATATAAATTTAAACAAAATAAGCTCTGAATTAAAAACTTGCTCTGCTTTTTATATACGGTCTCTATACAGTGATCTACTTCCTCTTCATTTACTCCTTTATGAATAAAATTGGTGCGAGAGAATTGATATCCACATGATTGCCAACGCTGATCTATTTACTCCTTAGTCAACATATTCAGTGTCTTCTCCTCATCCATTAATCTGATTCAGATCAGGTTGTTCTATTTTTTTTCTTTTTTTTTCTTTTTTTGTGAATGTGCTTCTTCCTGTGCTGCTGAGAAGCAGTGCATCATCTTCTACACAGAGAAGACAGAGGATGTCTGAAGGGTTTTTCTCCTCTCCTGTTGTTCTCTTCAGTTGTATGATCCATGTCGCAGTTCATCCTTCCCTTCTTCCTTTCTTTTTCCATGGAGGAGGTATCTTGCTATCTGTCAACAACAAATACCACTACCTATTATTTAAGAACTATTTCTTCATTCTTTTTTAAAGCTTTATTTATTTATGCATCCAAGAGCTGGGGTGTAGGCCAGAGATGCAGGGGTGGTGAGAGGATTCATCAGAGACAGAGTGGGAAGCAGAATAGGCAGATCTACTGAAATACACTGCTGAGGGGAGCAGCAGGCGAGACAGGAGAGGTCTGCTTTACCATGTGGGTTAGATCCTTGGCTGGGGTTTGAACTCATGCTACAGTGGCTGCTCTTAGCTTCCTAGTGTTGAGACTTACCCCTTTGTGTCACCAGGGAGGCCCTATTTCTTCATTCTTCTTAAAGCAACTATGTCAGCAATAATCTCCTCTCTTGACTTTTCATCTTCTCTCTCTATTGGCTTGCTATCTCCAGAGGTTACCCATGCTCAACTCTTTATCTCCTTAACAAGAAAACATTAAGAGCCAAACTTGTCTTCCTTTATCCACAATTTAATATAATTTCTTTGCTTCACAAGACTTCTTCTCGCCTACAATTGTGCAGTGACTTCTACTGGGTAAAAGACAAACTTGGACTACCTTGCTGTCTATTCAAACAAAAGCTACTCATTCAGTTTCTGCTTGTACTATTGTGCTGACTTAGAGATACTACAGTCTACAGACCAGAGAAGGACACATTGTATTTTGTTACATGGTCCCTAACTGTTTTCCCAACTCTTTTCTGTGCATCTCTATCTCTCTATCTCACTATTTCTATCATTTATCTATATCCATATAATATATCAATCTAGAATCTATTCCTTATACAAAATTGAAACATGTGCTTCAAACACAACCAAGCTATTACAAACCCATTAATAAAATTTAGAATGTCTTCTATTTTGGTCT
>PVIJ01025365.1:0-10788 GCA_004024925.1 Scalopus aquaticus
ACCAGCCTCCAGCCTCCATTCCACCTCCCCGTGGTCCCCTCCTCCCCCTAACACCGCCCCGAGTCCTCTTCCCAACTACCCTAGAACCACTTTCTAGCGCCCACCCCGCTTCCAGCTCCTATATCCTCATCTCAGTCCTTCAGAGCCCCAGCCCCCCAACTTTCGCACGGCCTGGTCCTAGATACCCCAATTGTCAGTCCCCCCCAGACCCCGCCCCACATGACCCTCACCTGGCTCCCCTGTACCAGCCTCCAGGCGCCCCCCGCAGACCCCACCCTCGCGAGTCCCTGGGCTTAGGGCCGCTTCTCGCGTGCGTCCTCAGCTCCCGCCCGGCAGCCCGGCGGTCGGTCCCGGGCCGGCGGCCCCCGCCAGCCGCCGCCGCCGCCGCCGGCCCCGCCCCCGGGCACCATGCTGCCCTCGCAGGAAGCCTCCAAGCTCTACCACGAGCACTACATGCGGAACTCGCGGGCCATCGGCGTGCTATGGGCCATCTTCACCATCTGCTTCGCCATCATCAACGTTGTGGTCTTCATTCAGCCCTACTGGGTGGGCGACAGCGTGAGCACCCCCAAACCTGGCTACTTCGGTCTCTTCCACTACTGTGTGGGCAGCGGGCTGGCGGGCCGCGAGCTCATCTGCCGAGGCTCGTTCACCGACTTCAGCACCATCCCGTCCGGCGCCTTCAAGGCGGCCGCCTTCTTCGTGCTGCTCTCCATGGTGCTGATCCTCGGCTGCATCACCTGCTTTGCGCTTTTCTTCTTCTGCAACACGGCCACGGTCTACAAGATCTGCGCCTGGATGCAGCTCTTGGCAGGTAGGGAAGGGGCGGGGCTGGGACCCTAGAACAGGCGCAAGGGACAGGGGCTTCTATTTTCTAGGTCCCCTTCTGGGGAGAGACATACACAGATTCTGCTCCTCTGTCTAAAGGCACACCTCCTAACTGACCCTCGCCAACCCCTGAGGAGATTCTAAGAGAGAAACATTTTGGGGTAGGGGCAGAGGCTTTGCATTGGATCTTTGGGTCTGTGTGCTTGTATATGGACAGACCCGTATTTGTTGATGGGCCAGCACTATCTTAGAGTCTCTTTTGGTTGCCTTTGGGGGAAATAATGGTGAGAATGAATAGTCTAGGTGTGAGCAATTTTTGTTATTTTTTTAAAAAAGCATGAGATGAGGAATCAAGAGATCTGACCTTGACCTTTAACTTGCTGACATTATTAACTTGGTGTTGCGCTTTACTTCTCATCTGTAAAACAGTGGAGAGGAGTCCAAGGACAAATGGAAGAGTATCTTACACACTTTAAAGTGCTGTAATAAGATTAGGGATATGAGGCGGCTGTCTAGAGTGTCTATCAAGTGTTTGAAATGTGGGTGGTTGACAGTACCTGGCAGCACGGGTCCCTGCAGGGCAGGAAGGAGTCTGGTGCCGTGCCCAACAGGAGGGAGTCCCTGGGACCCTATGAAATGTTTGACTAAGACAGACATCATGCCCTAAGACCCAGAGAAGGGAGAGAAGGGCCTTCTGGGGATGAGAACTGCTGAAATAGATTTCTAGGATCCATTAGAGTCTCCAACCCCCGCCCACCTCTCGATCGAAGTCAGATTTTGAAGACTCAGTACCTTGGGTATTTGCCTAATTGCAGGAAAGGAAGGGAGTTGAGTTGAAGAAAGTGGGGTCAGTGGGGAAAGAGGGATGTTGGGGGAGGGCTGGTGAAGGTTGGGGGAAATTTTGGAACCCTCAGGGATGAGAAGGAGATGGGAAAAGATGAGGACTGTGCCATAGAGATGGTGTTTGAGAGCAAGTACCTGCAGGCATCCAGCGAGCGTTGGCCCCCTCAGCAGAGACCTTCCTGCCAATGGTGTTAAGTCACCTGCTGATGATTCCATTGCACAGAACATTGTAGAGAACTGTCTTTCGAGCATGGGGTGTATTCTCTTGAACATCCACACTGAGGGGGACCTCTCTGCCTTTTAAGGGAGGAATATGATTTCTGGAAATGGCTAGACATCACCCAAGTGTAGAAAATTCAATGGGTGATCAGATTGAGAATTGTCATGTGGGGTGGGGTGAAAGCAAAGTTGTGAGGGCAAAATTGTGCATCTGGTTTGCTTTCCCAAGAGGACTTTTGCAAACACGGAAGGGAAAACTTCTCTACTGCAAGAATTGCCCAAACTCCCAAAAGGACTACTTTGAAGAAGGCAGAATTTTTTCAGAATGGATGTTGTAATGGACTTGTTTCAAATCCATCTCACTCCCATCAGTGTAGATGGAGGGTCTTTAAGATCTTTGAAGAAGTTGAGAGAGGAGAATTGTAGGGTGTGTGTGTGGGGGGGTGTCTCTCTGTATCTCTCCGTGGTACCCAGAAGCTGATTTTTCTCGTTTCCACTCAACCTTAATTGAGTCCGCAGATGGGTTGCTGACCTCTTGGCTTTCCAATTCTCTGTAATCCATGTGGTTTTAATATTGGGCATTTGAGGAACAACACCCATATAATTAGAGGATTTCAGGGATCTTAGAGATCAGCTCCTTTAAATCCTTCCTTTCCCATGACACTGTCCCCCAAATTAGAGTGAAGAAACTGAGCCTACAGAATTGAAGGCCTTACCCAAAGTCACACAACCAGCAAGGGAATAAATTCAGTCTCGCTTCCTCTAGTGTTCTTTCACTGGAGTTACTGCCCTATCCCTGAGAGCTGGGAGCGGTTAGCAGAGTTGAGAAATTTATCCATTTGCTTAGAGATTTCTGAGTTCCCTGGGTACGTACGGATTCACGTTGCTTCATAAAATGACACTAGGCACAGGCCAGCACCCAGATGGGGGGAGGGGAACCTGTGATTCACCTTGCAATTGCTTTTAGCTTACGTCTGTTTTCTCATCTGTACAATGGGGGAATAATCAGTTCTATTTGTGAACCTAAAGTCTCTCTTTCAGTCCCATGGGGCTCCTAGGAAACCCCAGTCTCCAAGATCATTGCACTCATACAATCAGAAATCAGTCACCCTCCGAGGACCTGCAGAGAGCTAAGGGCTTGTTTGTATCTGATAAGAAATGTGGTTCTTGTGCAAGTGAACTTTTATTCAAGTATCTGAGAGTCTCTAAGTGCAGGGAATAGGACCACTGGGGAAACGGTCCGTGTTTATTCCGCACCTGCTTTGTGCTCAGGCCGGCGCAGGGGCTGCGGGACTGAGATCCTCTCCTCCGGGACCGCAGGTCTGTTTGTAATGCAGCCCCTGCTCTCAGGAAGCGTCCCCTCTACTTGAATCACTATATGGTCAGTGACCTTTTAGTGGCAAGTGACCCAAGTGGCAGAAATCCAACTCAACTAGCGTAAATAAATAAAAATAAAATAGTTAGGTTTTTTTGGCCTCAACTTAAAAGTCAAGAGTGTTGCATGGATGGATTTGTCTGTTCAAATAGTGCCAGCAAGAATATGCCTCTCTCCATACCTTGGTTCCTCCGCGGTGGCTCATTTTTAAGTCGACTTCTCTCTTGAAGGTGTAAGTCAGCCTCCCACAGCCCTGAGTTCTCGCTGCTCCCGCTTACCAGTGCCTGTGGGAAGGGAACTTGTTACTCAGTGGTTTCGGCAGAAGTTCAGGGCTGGCTGTCTTTTTTTTTTTTTTTTTTTTACTTACTCTTTTTAAAAAAAGATTTATTTATTTATGCATACAAGAGCTGGGGTGCAGACCAGAGGTGCGGGGTTGAGAGGATTCACCAGAGACAGAATGGGGAGCAGGGCAGGTGGATTGACTGAAGTGCACTGCTGAGTAAGCAGCGGGGAGACAAGAGAGGTCTGCTGTGCCCTGTGGGAAGCTCCCTGGCTGGGGATCGAACTCGTGCTGCAGTGGCTGTGGTAGCTTCCTAGTGCTGAGACTAACCCCTTGTGCCACCAGGGAGGCCCAGGGTTGGTTATCTTTAACCATTTTTGGTGTCCACCTCTCCGTTCACCAGAGTGACTGGAACCCGTGGGCTGATAGTGGAGCGGGGTGAGTTCCCGTAAAGGAATTCCAGGGTGCCTTCTGGAAGAGGGTTACCATAGGCGAGACGAATCCGGACAGAAGCCCCCCGCATCCCCCCTACACCTGAGCACTCGTGAATGTCGGGCCACATGTGCTGTGGGAACCGAGGGCTCGGAGGCGGCCACGGGGAGGTGATGCTGGAGCGGGCAGGTGTGCGTGGTGTGAGTGTGGCGGCCATTCAGACACAGACGGCTGCGGCAGACGTCTGCCTTGGATGCAACGTCCCCTTCGGGGGCAGCGGGAGGAGAGGCCAGCAGGGAGCGATGGGGCCCGAGTAGGGTGCGGAGAAATCTGGGCTTCAATCAGCAGGCGGTTGGCTAGGACTGTTGTTATTATTCAGGAAAACGTGTTGACGTCTGAGCCGTACTCTGTGGGTGACCCCGTGCGAAACACTGACACGCACACTCATTCTATCCTCCTAGCCACCCCGCGGAGCAGGTGTCTCCTGAGTATTTTATGGGTGAGTAGCCTGAGCCTCAGTGAGGAAAGAGTCCTTTGTCCGAGGTCACGCAGGTGCTAGCCCTGTGACGTGGGCTGCTGGCTCCAAGGCCCAAGGATGAGGAAGGGTCTGCGCAGCAGCATGAGTGATGCGGGTAGTGGCAGGATGATTTTGCCAGAAGAAATGCCGTGTGGTTCCTGGTATACAGTAAGCGCTCAGCAGAGGGGCTCTATGCTCTCTACGAGGCCGTCTGAGCGAAGATGTTTGCAAGGCGTCCTTGGAGCTCAGGTGGCAGAGTTTGAACCTGCTGGGACAGTCCAAGGCCTCGAGGAGTCACACCCTTGAAGCTGGAGAAGGTCTCAGCTCAGCTCGCAGATCAGGAAACCGAGCTCCGAGCCGGAAGAGTTGCTCCGCACGGAGAAGCTTGGCCGCAGGCGATACTGACCAGTTCACTCAGCGCTTGGCGCCTGCTCCGTGCCGGGCACCGCGTGGTGCCTGAGACACAGCCGGGAGCAGGAGAGGGCGAGGTGCGCACTGAAGGTCGAGGGGGCAGCGGGGTGGCTGGTGACCGGAGGTGAAGCCGCAGCCTGCCCCCGCATTCCCCCACAGCCGCGACTCCGGGCGAGGACAGCGTGGCAGGTGCTTGAACTGAGGCTCGGCCTCGGCCTCCCCGCTGCTCCCCATTTCCCGGGGTTTGGTTCGCGCTTGATTTTGCGTTTTGTTCAGCCAACAAGTCTTTGTTGTATGTGATGCTGTTCTGAGCACATCGTGTGGGGGGCCGGGGGAGTGGGGAGCTTCTTTCTTCCCTCCTGCCTTCCTCCCTTTTCCGGGCCTGTCTTCTCTTTCTCCAACACCCCCTCCCGTCCTTCTCTCCTTCCTTCTCTTCCTCCAACACCCCCTCCTGTCCTTCCCTCCTTCCTTCTACCTTCCTTCCTTCGCTCCTCTCCTCCCTCCCTCCCTTCCTTTCACACCAGTCCTTTACTGCATGTCAGGCGCCGGCTGTGCCAGCTCTGGGGATCTGAGCCTGCACCCCAGCTCCTGGGGAGCTCCCAGGCTTATGGGAGAGGCAGGAGGGAAACTGATCCTCACACTACAGTGGACCCATGATGACTGGATTGCGCCGCATGCTGGGACCCCGGGGGCTTCCAACACAGCCGAGGACAGCCAGGCAAGTCTTCGGAAGAGGGGTAACAGCTTTGGAGCTGAATCCTGAAGGACGGGAAAGAAGGGCAGCCTAGAAGAAGACAGGATGACCAGAGGCATGGAGGCCGGCACCGCCTGTCGCGTTTTGGGGACTCTGAGCATCGAGGGCAGGAGAGTTGAGAGTTGAGACTGGGACGCACAGGCGCTGGACCCTGGGGGCCCTCTCAGCCGTGGTGAGGAGTTTAGACTTTATCTGTGGGCAGCAAGTAACGAAGTTTTCTTTGAATGACTTGAAACTTTTCCAGACTCTTACTTACTTTTTGGAAAAGTCAGCAGATGCACATTATAAAACTCAGAAGGTAAAAACGGTGTTCCATCAGACATCTGTTCCTTCCACAGCCCCAGTGTGTCCACAGCGCTGCTCCCAGAGGCCAGCTCTGTTGCCTTTGCAGGAAGCCCATCAATACACAAGCTAATGGACACCACGATTTTTGGTTTTTACATAAATGGCATCTTAGTTACTCAGGAACTAGCTACCTACTGCTGCATAATAATCTCCCCCAAACTTAGTGGCACCAAGCAACGAGCGTGCATTGCCTGTGCTCCTGTGAGTCACAGGATTTGGGAGCAGCTTAGGCGGGGAGCTCTGACTCAAGGCCCCCCGAAGTCCCAACAAGGTCTGCTGTCATCTAGTGGAGGCTGGCTGTGGCTGGAGGGGCCACTTTTAAGCTCACTCATGTGTTCCCAGGAAACCTCAAAGGGGTGATTCAGGGGAGGAGGAAAAGGAAGGAGCTACACTGCTCAGCCCCCTTTGTGGGGTCACAGCTTTATTGAGGTTTAACTCACGCATCATACAACTCACCCTTATAAAGTATGCAGTTTAATGCTTTAGTAGACTCACGGAATTGAGCAACTGTCATGACCGATTTCAGGATAATCTCATAACCTTGAGAAGTCATAAGGTGCTCTTGCTCTCACCCCCTAAATTCCCCCCTGCCAGCCTGCCCAGCTGCTAAGCAACCATTAGTCTACTTTCTCTCTGTATTAGTCTATTCTTGACATTTCATGTAAATGGAATCATAATATGTGCTCTTTATGGCTGGTTCTTTCACTTAACATGTCTTCAATGTTTATCCATATCGTGGCAGATAGCAGCACTTCATTCCTTTATATGGTTGAGTAATATTTCATTGTATAGATATGCCACATTTTGTTTATCAGTTGATGGACATTTAGGCTACTGTGAATAATGCCTTGTGTACAATTTTTTATGTGGACACTGTTTTCATTTCTCTTGGGTATATACCTAGAAGTAGAATTATTAAATGGCAACTCTACATTTAACATTTTGAGGAACTGCCAGATTGTTTTCTAAAGTTGGGGTACCATTTTACAGTCCCATCAGCAATGTATGAGGGTTCTTTTTTGAATATATATATTTTTATCGTTATTTATATCTTTTACATTTTATATTCCCCTTGGGTAACCCATGTATGAGGGTTCTATTTCCTCATAGCCTCACCAGCATCCCCTATCATCTGACTTTTTGCCAATCAGCCATCCTACTGGGTGTGAAGTGGTATCTCATTGCATTTCCCTCATGACTAGCAGTCTTTCACATCTTTTCATGTGCTTATTGGCCCTTTCTATGTCTTCTCTGGAGAAACGTCCACTGGGATCCTTTGCTCCTTTTTAATTTTTTTTTCTGTTGTTATTGAGCTGTAAGAGTTCTTTATATGTTCCAGATACAAATTCCTTACAGATACATGACTGGCAGTTATCCCAATCTTTTAAGCTGTCTTTTCACTTTCTTTGAAGCACAAAAGGTTTTAATTTATACCAAGTTGGACTTACCTATTTTTTTCTTTTCTTGCTTGTTATTTGATGTCACATCTAAGAATCCATTGCCAAGTCCAAGGCCACAAAAATTTACTTGTGTGTTTTCTTCTAAATATCTTATAGCCTTAGCTCTTACTTTAAGGCCTTTGCATCACTTGAGTTTATTTTTGAATATAATGTAAATTAAAGGTCCACCTTCATTCTATTGCATGTGACTATCCAGTTGTCTCGGCCTTTGTTAAGAAGATTATTATTCCTCCATGGAATGAGTTAAGCAACCTTGTCAGGAATCAGTTAACCATAATAATGGGTTACTTCCTGGCTTCTCATTCTGTCCACGGATCTATTTATACATCTGTCCTAGTGCCACACTGTCCTGATTATTGTTGCTTTGTAGTCAGTTTTGATATCAGGAAGTGTAAGTCTTTCAACTTTGTTCTTCATGTTCAAGATTATTTTGGTCATACACTGCCTTTTTATGTCCTAATCTCACACATTATATAGGATCACTTCTGTCACACTGCAATGTTAGAAGTCGATAATTAAACCCAGCCCACACTCAAGGAGAGAATTGAGTTTCTCCTCTTAAAGTCAAAATGTCAAAGGCACATTTAAAGACCACCACTTGATTTGTGTTGCTTTTTCCTTTCAATAATACATCTTGGAGAGTGTTCCATATCGATATATAAAAAGCTACTTCTTATGAGCTACGCAGGATATTTTTGTATAGCGGTATCATTTAATCAATATTTAAGTGATTTGTGATATTTAGCTATAATAATATTGCAACAAAAAAAGTTGTACTTAAATAATTTGATGCATATATAAGGATGACATAAAGACCTAGAGTGGAATTGCTGGGGTAAGTGGTCTATGTATTTACAATTTTGACAGCTGTAGCAGAGCCGTCTGTAGAAATTATGCAAAGTGACACTTGTAACAGCAATGTATGAAAATACTTGTTTCGCCACATCCTTGCCAACTGAGTATGTTATCAAATATTTTTGCCTTATAGTAGTAATTTATCTTTCTCTTATTATGAATGAGGTCAGACACCTCATATACTTTTTTTCTGTAAATGTCCATTCATACATTTTTCTATGTAGCTAATGGTATTTTTCATCTTTGACTTTTAAGAACACTATATATTAAGAAAGCTAGTCATTTGTGATATGAGTTGCAACTATTTCTCAGTTTGTCTTAGATATGGATATTTCCCCCTGTAAGAAACTTGTTTTTTTTCTCATCATAAGCAAATTGTCAGTTCCCTCCCCTACGGCTCCTGGGTTATACCTGCAAGACCTTGAAGTGTTCTGAATAGAGGGGAGATGTCAGATACGGTTGGGGGAAGATGGATTGGAGGTGAAAGCGGATGAGGGCTGAACTATTCTTATTCTGTAAGTCTTTTTTTTTTTTTGGTCTTTTTCTTTACATTTCCCTTTCATATTATTCGTCATTATCAACCCCACTTTAGTTCCTTGTCAGTTTGATGGCCTAATGAGAGTCTGTGCCTGGTGCATAATAGGTGCTGACAAGTGCCCACTGAATGAATACGTGACGGCATCTGATTGTCAGGTCCTGCTTGTCACCTGGCGTACTCCGCGGTCAGATGACCTGAGTTTGAGTACTGAATACAGCAGGACTAGGTGTCTTTAGGAAGCTTACATGATTGTTTTTGTTTTTGTTTTTAAGATTTATTTATTTATTTATTTATTTTTAAGATTTATTTATTTATACATACAAACTGGGGTACAGACCAGAGGTGTGGGGCGGCGAGAGGGTTCACCAGAGACAGAGCAGGGAGCAGAACAGGCAGATCAGAAATACACTGCTGAGGGGAGCAGCGGGTGAGGCAGGAGAGGTCTGCCGCGCCATGTGGGAATCTCCCCGGCCGGGCGTCGAACTCGCGTCGCTGCTGCCGACAGCTCCACAGCGCAGCGCTTAACCGCTGCGCCACCAGGGAGGCCCAAGATTTATTTATTTATGCATACAAGAGCTGGGGTCCAGGCCAGAGGCGTGGGGGGTGAGAGGATTCACCACAGAAAGAGTGGGGAGCAGAACAGGTGGGTTGAGTGAAATCCACTGCTGAGGGGAGCAGCGGGGAGATGGGAGAGGTCTGCTGCACCCTGTGGGAAGCTCCCTGGCCGGAGTAGCTGTGGACAGCTTCATAGTGCTGAGACTTAACCCGTTGCGCCACCAGGGAGGCCCAGGAAGCTAACGTAGTTTTGAGTCAATTTCCTCATCTATGAAATGGACACAGCAGTCGTCACTGCCTTCTGGGGCTGCTGAGGGGTTGACTGGGAACAGGGGACCAGATCCTGGTGATCAATCCACAGTGCCGCTGCCGGCGCGTGACCATCTCTGCACTGGAGCAAGGGAGGAGAGGCTGGGGGCGCTGGGAGAGCAAGAACTGAGGCGGGAGAGCACAAGGGCTGGCTTCTCGAGAGCTCTAATGGGCAGGCCTGGGGGTTGGGGCTCAGCCCTCGGTGGTGGACAATCACTTCAGGCAGGGAGGTGGCCAGGCCAGGTGCGGGTTTGGGGCGCCTGCTGCAGGGGCGGGGCGGTGGAGTTCTGACGGGAGGTGGGGACCAGGGGAAGCGGTGGCAGGAGAGCCGTGGCAGGGGAGCGGAAGCGCAGGGGGAGGCCAGGGCAGGTGGCAGGCGACGCTGTGGCTGCAGGACAGTCCCAAAAACCGGAGGAAGAAGAGCAGGCTGGTTTGGGAAATGGTAAACTTGAGGGTTTTGTGGGGTACGCAAGACCACGGCCAGGAAGCACCCAGGAGTTCGGGTGTGGGGCTGAGGAGGGAGGTCTCCACTGCCAGGTCACTGTGAGGCGCCACTGCCCCAGGCCAAGGGGTGAAGCTTCCTGGGAGGGGGCAGCCTAGAAACACCCGCCTTTAGGAGGCCGGTGGAGGAGCCAGAAAAGGAGGCTCAGGCAGGAGCCAGAGCAGCTGCTCAAATCAGCAGATCGAATGGGGGACAAGAGCCTTGAGCGGGGGAGCCAGGGGGGGCCGGGGAGGCACAAGCCCCCTGGAGGGCGCCCCACAGCCGAGCAAAGGCGGCGGGATGCAGGGGCCAAACCTGAGGCTGAACTTGACCCGGGAGTGGGGTGGGGGCGGCAGCAGTGGCAGGGCCGGCAGAGGCCGACCGGGCAGAGACCGTTTCGAGCGGCTGGCGCGAAGCCGCGTTCCCGCTCCGTCGTGTCTCGTGCCCCCTGCAAGCGTTTGCGCTCTCGAGCCCCACGGCGGCTGCGGGCACCTCCAGATCGGGCAGCAGGCGCTGGGGACCGGCCCTGGGTGGCGGGAAAGATGATCTCGCCAGGGGGAGGGGGTTCGGGACAGCGGGGTGGGGG
>PVIJ01025366.1:0-10787 GCA_004024925.1 Scalopus aquaticus
CCACTATGAGATACCACCTCACACCTGAGAGGATGGCACACATTAAAAATACAGGCAACAACAAATGCTGGAAAGGATGTGGAGAAAAAGGAATTCTTCTACACTGCTGGTGGGAATGTGAACTGGTCCAACCACTATGGAAAGCTGTATGGCGATTCCTCAAATTGCTAAACATGGAGCTCCCATACGACCCAGCAATCCCACTTTTGGGAATTTACCCAAAGGACACAAAAACACTAATCCGAACGGATACATGCACCCGTATGTTCATTGCGGCACTATTCACAATAGGAAAGGTATGGAAGCAACCCAGATGTCCAAAAATAGATGATTGGATCCAGAAGATGTGGTACATATATACAATGGAGTACTATTCAGCATGGAAAGAAGATAAACACATGCAATTTGCAGCGACATGGATGGAATTAGAGGGAATCATATTCAGTGAAATAAGCCAGAAAGAAAGAGAAAAATATCGAATGGTTTCACTTATAACAGGACTATAGGGAGGCCGGGTAGGAGAGAGACAGTCAGCGGTGGGGGTGGGTGGGGGGAGGGGAGGATAAGGGCACAAAATGGAAGAGAGGAGAATACAGGGGACCATGGGGATGGGTCACGGGTGAATTCGTGGTGGCTGCCCAACGGGAATACAAAATGTAAAAGACATAAATAACAATAAAAAAATAAAAATGTAAACATTTATGCTTTAAAAAAAACATAGGCTCAAAGTAAAGGGTTGGAAAACAATTCTACAAGTGAAGGGGACACAAAGAGAGACTGAAATAATCATACTACTATTAGATAAAATAGATTTCCAGTTAAAAAGGTAATAAGAGACAGGGTGAACACTACATAAAGATTAAGGGAGCACTACATTTTGAGACATAACAATCATCAAAATATGCTCAACAAATGAAGGAGCACAAAATATATCAAGCAACTACTATCAAAAAATAAACACTGGAATAAACACACTTGTGGTGGGAGAATTAAACACCCCACTTTCACCAATAAACAAAGGAATGGTACAAAAAATGAATAAGGACATAATAGTTATCAACAAATGGATCTAACAGATATCTATACCTATACCCAATGAAAACCAGAATATACTTTTTGTTTTTCAAATGCACATGGGTCATTCTCCAGGATTTACCATATATTGGACCATGAGACATATACAACACATTTATGAACATTGAAATCATAGCAAGTACCTTCTTGGACTATAAATGTGTCAAATTAGATATTAACTATAAAAAGAAAACAGAAAATCTCTAATATCTGGAGAATGAACAACACACTACTAAAAGACCACTGGATCAACAAAAACAGACATGAGACCAATGGAATAGAATTAAGAACCCAGAAATAAAACCACACACACATGAACAACTAATCTATGACAAAGGAGCATACACTGAATATACACTGGAACAAAGAAAGCCTTTTTAATAAATGTAGAAAAATTGAACTGCTGCAAACAAACAAACAAACAAAAAAAAAACCAAAAAGAAAGAAAGAGAGGAGGAAAGAAAGAAAAAAGAAAATAGACCACCATCTCGGACTATATACAAAAATCAACACAAAATGGATAAAAAACATAGATTTAATAACTGTGACCATAAAATACATAAAATAAACCACAGGGAAAACATTGCATGAAATAAACTTCAGATATATCTTTGCAAATTTATTCTCAACAGAAAGGAAAACAAAGTAGAATATAAAAAACTGAGACTACATCAAACTGGGAAACTTCTGCACAGTCCAAGAGACAGTAACTAAAATGAAGGGACTGAATGGGAGAAAATATTTGCAGACCATACATCTGACAAGGGACTGATATTGAAGATCCACAAAGAGCACATGCAATTCAACAAAAAGAAAATAAATAACACAATCAAAATATGGACAAAGAAGTATCCAAAGAAGACATGCAGATGGCTGACAGGCACATGAAAAATGTTCATTATCACTTATCATCAGGGGAAACATATAGATGTATATCAAAACCACAATGATATACAGACTCACATTTGTGAGTTCAACCCATATTAAAAAAAAAAACTGAAACAAGTGCTGGTGAGTGTGTAGAGAAAAAAGAACACTCTTAAACTTCGGTGGAGACACAAACTGGTTTAACCTCTATGGAAAGCTGTGTGGAGGTTCCTCAAAAGACTAAAAGTGGATCTGCCATACAACCCAGCAATTCCACTTCTAGGATCTACCCAAACACAAAAACACTGCTTCAAAAGGAAACCTGTACTGTATTTATTGCAACACTATTTACTATTTACACTAGTGAAGTTATGAAAACAGCCTAGGTGCCCCAAAACAGTTGAGTGCTTCAGGACAATGTGGTACACACACACACACACACACACACACACACACACACACACACACACACACACACACGAATACTTCTAGTGATCAACAAAGACAAACTCAAGCCATTTGCAGCAACATGCATAGAGCTGGAAGGGAGTATGCTAAATAAGATAAGCCAGAAGGAGAAAGATAAATATCAGGTGGTGTCACTTATATGTGGGATATAGAGAAACCAAACAAATGGTCAAAAAACACAAACTATAAAACCAACCCTTGAAAACTGGCAATAGATATGAGACATCCAGGAAGAGAGAGGGAGAGGCAAAGGACAGGGAGGGATGATGGGGCAGGGAGTGGGATCTGGGGGAGAGCATGATGGACTATGGCAGAGAACTATGGGTGCCTTGGTGTTGGGAAAGCTGCAATGATCACACCTAGTGGAAGAAATTCTATATTGACAAAATATTAGCAAAGATGTAAAATAATGGTATTTCATTAATGAAAACAAAAAAGACAACGAGTAAAGGAAATTTGGCAGCAGGTGTCTGGTCCTAGAATCATCATATTTTTAGCATTTTATTTCCCAGCCATTGGGAACAGCAACATTTTTGTCCTTGATTCCTATCCTGTTCCTGTTCCTGTCCAGGAGCCCTTGCTGATTCAAGGCCACTGCACACTCTACCCACCAGGGGCTTACCAAACCAGCACCTACAAATATTTTCTCTCCCTCCTTCATGAGCTGCTGTAGTCTTAAAACACCAGTTTATAGAGAAACACATTTCTTGGAGACTGCTATTTGGTGACCTCTCTAAGAACTTTTATATATTTGGAGGGGAGTCCCCTGAAATTTGTAGCTTCAGGCCAGGGTAGATGAAAAGCACAAATTCCAAGGGAGGACTGTACACCTTTTGAGAGCCTTTTGTCGGTGGTTTTACAAACTCCTCTAAGCTGTACCTGAATTCTTTTAGCTCCTGTCTCTGAGTGGACTCCAGTTTCTCTTAGCAGCATTCTGCCCCCTGTGGGTCTGGCACACACATGGCTCTGAGAAGAGCTCCTCTTGTTTTGTATGGTCCTTGTAAGAAGTCCTTCCAGGGGGATTGGTGTGATGGAGGCTGGGGAGATGAATGTTGCAGCCAGAAGCTACCCTATGGCCTCTTGTATTCATGACCTGGACTTGGATTTCACCAAGGCCCTGCTATCTGAAAAGTTCAGTCCTGCAAGGCCTGTGCTGTCCATTGTGGTCTGCCACTATGAGCTTGCCCTAGTTTTCTGGGTTATGCTTATGTCAGCTTTCAGCAGCTGGTTGATGCTGAGCTGGACTTGAATGCCATGAACTTCAATGTGTATATGGGAAATCCAACTCATATCATGTCTAGAGGGATCCTTCTTTGAGAAAGTCTAGTTTGAGAAATAGCTCCATCAAGAACCTGAACAAGTTTAGTTAACATGGCACTTTATAATACTTTCACTGCTTTTGGAAACATTGTCTTGCCAAGTACCATGTGATGAGGGTAGCTCCAAGGGTTATGCCCCTGTCTGCTTGGAGACCCAAGAAGCTGACAAGGTGTTGAGGTGATGAAGCACATGCTTCTCAATGACTGCAAAGTTTTTGTGGGCAGATTTAAGTCTTGAAAAGAATGGGAAGCCAAGCTTGGAGCTAAAGCCAAGGAATTTACCAATGTTTACATTAAAAAAATTGGGGGGAGAGGTAAACGATGTGAGTCTGAAAGATCTTCAGCCAGTTTGGAAAGACACTAAATGTCAAGGAGATGTGAGATCCCAGTTGTAAATCCAAAGACTTGTGAGCTGTAAAAAACACCAGGATATCAATAAGCCATGGAAGAAGTGAATGGAAATCAGTGGGAAAGTCATACTAGTAGGACACACACAAAAGAAAATGGAACAGCAGGCCAAGTTAAAACAGAAATTTGAGCAGGCTAAAGAAGAGAGAATTAGTTGCTATCATGATGTCAATCTCTACATTAAAACTTGGATGATGCTCCAAACAAAACACCTGGAGAACACAATACACTGGAAAGATTAAAGGAGTTGATCCATCTAAAACTAGGCACTCAGACTCATCACAGAATTAAATACAATATATCTGGAGTATCATATTTTTCATATTTCTAATTTTAAGGCCCAGACGGGTAGTGACTTTATTACAGTGCTAGCACAATGGCATGTGCTAATATAATTCTAGTCTCTTTGCTGTGATTGAGTACCAGCAAATACCAAAAAGGAACTGTATTTTTTCTTTTCTAATTATAAAAAAAAATTGTGAATGATTTCACAAACTCAGGTATACGAGGATTTGGAAACTTTAAGTCAAATAAATACAACCTTGAAGCCCAGTCTAGATAGATTGGTTGGACAATTTAGTATCAGTCTTTAGAGGGTCACTTTTATCATCTAGGAGGACTTTCTGTGGTAGTCAGATAAAATATCTCTAATCTTTAGCTCTTCATAATTTCTGCTGTTATTTTTGTCCAAGCCCATATCATCAATGATAAGCAGATGACTCTGATACTTTGGTGCCAAAATAAGGGACATGCAGCCTTCTCAGATGAGCTTTGGTGCTCTGGTTCTTTGAGGTCAACCTCATACTTTTTTAGGAATGGACAACACAAGGCGATACAGGTTCCCACTACTTTCAGGGATGGAGAAATCTGTACTCTCCCAAACTTAGGGGATATTTTCTGTATTTATTTCTGTTTCCATTTCTGGACTCTTATAAAAACCATTTTTTCCCATGCCCTGTTTCTTCCTCAGTCCCATTCATGAACTCAGGCTCATGCAGAGGAGAGTCACATTAGATAAGGTGTAAACTTGGTGTCCTACAACATATCATAGGCTTTTCACACTATAAAATATAAGAGACTACCTCACTGTGCAGGCATAGCATTGCATGGATGTACCTGACTTACTTTACCTAATCAATATGTTATAGATGACAATTGGTTTTCCAGTGTCAGATGTAGTAAATCATTTATTTAGGATGAATTCCTAGAAGTGGACATAAGTCTAGAGTGTATGCTTAAGGATTTTGTGACATATCTTATCCCATGGCCTTTCCTTAAGTTTGTATCAATGCATAGCCATACTAGCAGGAAACAAAGGATGCCTTTTCCCACTCTATTATCAAAAACATAGTGACTATTATGTGTCTACTGAGTTTCAGTTTAGTTTCTAGTGATCACTACTGAGAATAACACAGTATCTTGGTATACAATGAAATCATCATCACCATCACTGTCACCATCACAGAGAGCTCTTTAACTCTAACACCTGAGCTTGGGAGAAGCCAACAAAATCATTCTAAAGCACTGCCAGTATCGAACACATCCACAGATTTCCAAATGATGGCTGGATCTGAACTTTTTTCTGCATCAACACAATTTGGTTTCTGACTGAGCATAAAGTTCTCCACAGAACCCACTTCCACTGTAACTGGTAGCTCTCAGTGACATCTGTGTGAGTGGGATGTTAGTACATTATGCAATATCTGCATTAGGATAGTGCCTCATTTGATGCTATGCCAATTCTCCCCTTTTCTCTTTCCTTATATTGCCTCTCTAAAGACTAAAGGCTTAATAATAACAACATTAGAAAAGGAGAACCGTGGCCCCTCATGCTGCTGAACATTTAAAAGCTCTCCATCATCTTTGTTTTTAATGGTGAAAATTCAAATATTTTCTTTCCCTCGCTTTGTGAAGCTGTATTGCCCATAAATGGCATGATTCTTTCTTGCTAGTGAGCTAATTTCATGTGTAAGTTTCCAAGGAGCATGCATTTAATGGAGAAAAGCATAAATCAGGTGGCTGTGTGGGCTGAGAAAGACCTGATCTGTTGCTTCCTTGGCTAGCTCCAGTGGGCCACATCTGTACCTCCAAAAGAAGGAAATTCCTCAATGTTTGGAGTTACTTTAGCTCCTTGTGCCCACCAAAGTCTATTTAGCCCATCTGAAATAGTATATTTGTTTATCTAAAAAGTACTACTCAATTAAAGAGTGAAAGTCTCTCTAAAAAAAGTAGTAATTCTTTGCCTTCAGGCCACGTATTTCCCAAAGCTGCGTTGTTGGAGCATTTGGCTGTATATGGGCAATCTCATCAATAAGTAAGTTATCTTAACGGCTCAGGAGTTTTGCGGCACAACAGTATACAAAATAGAGTGCATATGTTCTTACATATAGCACCTCAGGGTGCTAATAATCTGAAGTATAAAACTGGAGGTTGCAAATCAGTCGTCAGCGGGTTGATTTGGCTTGTAGACATTTCATTTGTCCAATATAAGGCTTTAAAAAATATTGATTGGTAGCAGTATTTAGAAATCTGGATTGCAGGTTCTTTTGGAGACCTAGTATTGCTAGTGTGGCACTCCCACATGGTAACAGTTCATAGCGTAGAGTAGCACTGCTTCTTCAGGACAGAATACGGTCTTCCCTTATTTATATTAGCCATTTCCCTCCTGTATTTACAACCCCTGGTAAGTTCTTTGAAGACAGAATGCGCTTTTTCTTTTTCTTTGAGAAGACAGAAAGCAAGAGAGAATTCTTTCAGACAGCTCAGTATGTCATCTCCTTTGTGAAACTTCACCTTCCTAGGGAGTAAATGATTCTGTGCTCCAACAATACTTTGAACATACCTCAATGAAGGCACTTTTCACAATATATTGTTACTTTCTTTTTTTTTTCCCTCTCAAGTCTTCCTATCTCCATAGTCCTAAGAGGGAAGAGACTATATCTTTACTGTATTTAGAATGGCCCAGTGCCTGTTACTGCACTAACAAAGTCCTTGGGTAGCTGCTTTCTGAGTGAGTGAATGGATGGATAAATGAACAACTGGGCCATTGTAGGCATTCATGATGAGTTGTGTTCCCAAAGGGGCATCAAAGTGACTTAAAATGGATTTTTCTCAATACTTGGCACTTTGGGGGCAGTTAGCAGCATATAGAAATTTGAGTCAATGTCATTTGAAGCCTGAATAATATATTAGAACAATGTAGTTGCCACAGAGCATTTTTATTTTTCTCTGAATATTGGGAATAACAATTCTTGTTTGATCATCCTATTAGAATTAACACAAAATCTAACAAAAGCTCATTATTCCTGTCAAGCTTTTAATCATTACCTGACAAAAGAACAAGGTGAAGTCATCCAAAAATATAATTTCTGTCCTCCCTTTGCAAGAATAACATGTTCACGTTTTTTCCCATTGTAATTTCTTTTGACTACACAGTTCTGCTTTTAGCTAGCACTCTTTAAAAGACTATAAAGTCTTTCCAATCTCACCTTTGTCAAGAATATAAATACAAAATGTTCAATGTTTTGGAACAGTTTTGATACATTTTTCCTTTAAATTAGGATCATAACAGCTAAAAGATATCATATCCATTTAATCAAAAGTAAATATTTTAGTGACTTCAATGAAAAAATGGTGTCTGAGGGTGATATTCCAATTGGAACTGTTGCATAAGCAAAGCAGAGCAATTTCCAGATGGAAGGGGCAGCGATGATTTAAATTGGTCATATTAAGCATAGGTCTATTGTGAATGAGTTTTAATCCTCTTAACACACACCAGAATGCACTTTGAGATTTGTTTCTCACAAAGGGATTTTAATATTTCTATCATTCTCTTCCAATGTAGTTATCAATCACATTGGTGTTGATATAGTTTAGAAGAAACTAATTTAAATAATGTGGAATTACATATATTGAATCGTATTTTGCATGTACATACATTATAAAATTGGAAATAGGTTCATTATGTGGATAAAATCATCAAAGAAGTGATTAAAACATTTTTTATAAGGAAAGGGTTAATATAAGGTCTGGCTTAGAGAAATTTTGAGTAGATTCCATCTTCTGAGAATAGTTTCCACTACAAGATCTCAAAGTCCTGCTAAAAGAAGATTATGCCTGGAGAAGTTGCGATGATTATCTGTTACTGAATTGTTGATTGCATATCTCTGAAAGTATATTTTCACATAGTATATTTAAAAATGAAAAGATCACACATTTAGTTTGTTAATTTAAAAATATTTTAATTGCATATTGTATTAGATTTCATTAAAATAAAAAACTCACTTAAATGCAGAATTGATCTGTGCTTCTTGATTATGAAAAACCTTATTTTTCTAGGCAAGTGTAATCTTTGAAAAAGATTTGTCTCTAGATATTTGAAATTTCTTTTTAATTTTAGAATAAGAACATACCAAGTTACACCTAACTGGTTGTTTTAATGTTCTTTGTTTGGCTGTTTTGTGAAGGAGTTCAAAGGAAATTCATCCAACTCTCCATTGGGAATGAATTCCCATCATTTTGATGGCAAGTTCCTATGGTATTAAAGCATTATAAATGCATAACAATTATTGAAACTGTGGAGTAGCAATTTTCCCCACACAAATATAATTTGTATTTCTTTAAAGAGGATTTAAAAAATATCTAACAGAGAGAAAGCCTGCCAAGGTAATTCCTTCTTAGGCAAATCATTGTTTGATGTGAAACAGTGGCTAGGAAGGTAGGACTAGCAGGCCACAATTGTGTCCTGCTGGGATGTTCTGCCCAGCAGTGAACTTCTCCTTAAAGAGCCTGTGTCTAGACTGGTCTTAGATTCTCAGGGTTTCATTGTAAAGATGCTTCATGGCTCTTAGGAGGCTGTTTGAAAGAAAGGGTGTGATGTTCACCTAGAAAGGTGACTCTCTCTGGTCCGTAAATATGGGGTAGGGAGCAGGGAAGGGCTGCAAAGGGGCCTTTTAAGAGCCTTGCATTATCTGCTACTCAGGGAAATACACATTTTTAAATTCAGAACTCAAGAGGACTTCTCGTTTACCTTACATTTTAAATGAACAGCTTGTTTCTGGCAGTGGGAGGTGGTGCAGTTTAATGCAAAAATGAAGGTTTCTAAAGGTTGTGATTTCTCAGCACTTGCCACTTGGCCCAGATCTCCCTTCATTAAGCTGATCTTACCGTTAAAGCAACTTCACTGAGTCTCCCTGATATTGAATTAAGGATTCCCATTTCTCTGGTATGAAAGAGATGTGCTGCATCCACAGAAATCCAACACCCCACCTCCCTCCAGCTCTCCCTAACCAATCTCCACATCCAGACAGCAATCATGTATTCATTTTTAAGTAAAAATGAAGAGACCAAATTTACTCCGTACTGTCTGGCTTACAGCAACAACTTGATGTGGTTATAAAGAAATACGTAAATTGAAATATGTTCATCTTTCTCAGTTGTCAGGATCACATTTTAGCAAGGTAATTCCTCAGTCTTTAATATCACTTGGGTGCATGAACCGGCTCTTAAACTCGAGGGTGAGAGGCATGGGAAGAACAGCAGATGATCACACAACAGCACCAGTAACAGAATTTCATGAACACAGTGATTGCCAAGAACAATTTACATGCAGCCTGTGATAGATGCAGTATGATCTGCAAGCACTTCCTGTAGATATCTCAGGAAACAATCATTATATATACTTAGGGCGACAGTGAATGTTGATCTTGCCACTACAACATAGCTGGAAATGTATTCAACTTGGAGATCCTGAAACAAGTCTGCCATAGAAGAGATGTTTAATAAATATTGGTTGAATGAAGGAGTAAATAGGTGCCCTGTGCTGCAAATACGATATTCAAGACAGTCCCTTACTATAGAAGTGCACAGTCCATTTTGCAGACACTCAGGCTGAGAGCATTTGCAGTCCACTCTGTGGGAAGAGCAGGCTGATGTTCTGATTGGGGAAGATAGTTTCATAATCTTTAAGTCTGGAGTTATGTCTTTCTCTTTGTTCTCAGAGAAGCTCAATTTTGTAAGAGGAAGTTGCTTTTGCTTTCTTTTCTTTTCTCATCCCTCTACTCCTATTTCTTCTTTTGCCCAGTTCTTCACTTCCCATATTAAAAAGAATCAAATGCTTATTTCCCTTTGCTTCTCCCTTACACCTACTTATGTCTCTCTTCACTATATCTTGTAATACTTCCTCTTACTTGTTTGGATTTATTATGTATTTTAAAAAGCAGTTACTGTTTAGTCCCACTAATATTTTCTTAGAGATTAGGTCAATGTTTCTTATGATTATTTGATTTTTCTCTTCATTCCATAAATATCAATATTTCTGTGTGTATTCATTATATGGATTTTGCTATAAGTAAATTTTCTCTACTATATGTTGAGGGTTTCATATCTGTATCTCTGTATTGATGCATTGATGCATATACATTCTGAAATATGATATGAATGAATAAGCAGTCAAAATGTAATTATTTATATTTCTTTCTGTTTTTATGATCATCTAAATTCATTTGTTGATTAATTAATTAATAATTTTTTTATTGGTATCCAAGTACCATTATTTTGCACCCTTGCTGATGTTTGGAGAGTATAAGATTGCCCCTCAGGTTTAATCATTTTAGCTCTCCTTTTTTTTTTTTTTTTTCCTTTTTTTTTTTT
>PVIJ01025367.1:0-10786 GCA_004024925.1 Scalopus aquaticus
CCAAAAGTGGGATTGCTGGGTCGTATGGAAGCTCCATGTTTAGCAGTCTGAGGAATCGCCATACAGCCTTCCATAGTGGTTGGACCAGTTCACATTCCCACCAGCAGTGTAGAAGAGTTCCTTTTTCTCCACATCCTTTCCAGCATCTGTTATTGCCTGTATTTTTAATGTGTGCCATCCTCACAGGTGTGAGGTGGTATCTCATAGTGGTTTTGATTTGCATTTCCCTGATTATAAGTGATGTTGAGCATTTTTTCATGTATTGTTGGCCATTTGCTTTTCTTCTTTGAAAAAGCTTCTGTATAGCAAAAGAGACATTAACCAAAACTAACAGACACCCTACCAACTGGGAAAAGAACTTTGCACACAATACATCTGATAAGGGACTGATAACAAAAATTTACAAGGAACTCACACAACTCAACAAAAACAAAGCCAATAACCCAATTGATAGGAATTTTATTGAATCTGTGTAGTGCTTTGGGCAAAATGGCTATTTTAACAAAGTTAATTTTTTCAATAGATGTACGGAGGTTATCTTTCAATTTTTTTATGTCTTCAATGTCTTTAGCACTGTCTTATAATTTTCATCATGTGTTTTTCATTTCCTTTAAGTTTAATCTTAGGTATTTATTCTCTTTGATGTGATTGTAAATGGAAATATTTTCTTGATATTTTCCTCTTCCTATTGTTTGCATTTAGAGATGCTACTAATTTAAGTAAATTAATTTTGTAACCATTACTTTGCTGGATAATTTTATTATATTTTGTTAGTCTTTTGGAGGGTTTTTAGGGTTTTCTATTTTTTTATTTATTTTTGTGTTTTTGTTTTTATTTAGGTAATGTTGGTTTACATTATTCTTGGTATTTTGGAAGTATGAGATCCCCCCCACCAACTCTCACTCTCTCTCTCTCTCTCCAGGTGGAGTTACCATAAGCTCCCACCACCTTAGTACCAATAGACCACCTCCACTGCTCTTCATCCTTACTTTGTGCTTCTCCCTTCCTCTACCCTTTTTTCTCTGTATACTTTATTTCTGTAGTCAGCTTTAAAGGTTAGTTTTTTAAGTTTGTCTTTATCTGCCACTTTGGTTTCATCTACGCAATCCCTTCCATCTCCATCCGTGTTGCACAATGTCACATCCTTATGAATTTTGAATGCTGAGTAATATCCCATTGTGTATATATCACATCTTATTACACTCATCAATTTTGGGACACTTAGTTTGTTTTCATAACTTGGAGTATAGTAATTAATACTCCAGTAAACATGGAAATGCAGATATCCTTTTAAATTACTGTTTTATTAATCTTTGGGTAGATACCTGGGAGTGGAATTATTGAGTCATACAATAGATACATTTTAAATACTTTGAGAAACCCCATAATGTTATCCATAGCAGCTCACAAGCCTACATTTCCATTAAGAGTGTAAAAAGGTTTCTTTTTCACCACATCCTTGACAGCACTTGTTTCAGTCTTTTAAATACCATCCATTATCACAGGTGCCAGGTGGTATCTCCTTGTATCCTTGATTTGAATTTCCTGACAATAGATGATGATGAAAACCTTTTTCATGTGCCTTCTGTCTTTCATGGAAAAGTGCTTTTTATGTGTTTTTGCACATTTCATTGGGTTATTTATTTTCTATCTGTTGAGTTGCATGAGTTCTTTGTAAGTCTTCTATCTCAGTTCTTTGTAAGATGTATGGTGTGAAAATATTTTCTCCAATTCAGTAGGATGGCTTTTCCTTTTAGTTATAGTTTCTTCCACTGGGCAGAATCTTTTCAGTTGTCTGTTGTCCCATTTTTAAAATATTTTCTTTTTGTTTACCTGGCTATTAGAGATGAATTCATGAATGTATCACTGAATTTTATGTCATGAAATATTTTTCCCATATTTTCGCCTATGTATTTTATGGTTTCAGGTTTTACCTCCATGCCTTGTATTTTATCAAATTTTAATTGAATTTTGTGTAAGATGTGAGGTAGTGGTGTAGTCTCTCTCTTTTTTTTTTCTTTTTCATGTGTCTGTCCAGTTTTCCCAGCACCATTTACTGAAGAGAATTTCCTTGCTCAAGTTATATTCATGGCTCCTTCATTATACATTAATTGTACACTTAGCAGAGTGATTAGTTCTGGGCTCTTGATTCTGTTCAATTGTCTGTGTGTCTGTTCTGTTTTGTTTTTTTTTTAATTCCATGCTCTGTTAATTATTGTAGCTTTATAACATGGTTTGAAGTCTGGTAGTGTAATACCACCATTATTGATATTTTATATCAGTATTACTTGGCTCTTCAGGGTCTTTTATGTTTCTATATGAATTTCAGTAATATTTACTCCATTTCTTTGAAGAATGCCATTGAAATTATTAAATCTGTAATATCTGTGGATGGAATGGGCATTAAGACAATGTTGATTCTTCCAATCCGTGGGCAGGGAATATCTTCAGCTACAGTAAATCACTGCAACAAACATAGGAATGCAAATTTCCTTCAAATTAGTACTTTTGCAATTTTTGGATAGATGCCTAACAGTGAATTTACTGGGTCAAATGGCAGATCCATGGTTAATGTTTGAGACATCACCATAGCGATTTCCACAAGGGCTGAACCAGTTTTCATTCCCACCAACAGTGCAGGAGTATATCCTTCTCTTCACATTCTTACTAGCAATTGTTTTTTATATGGGTCATTCTCACAGGTGTGAGATGGTATCTCATTTTGGTCTTGTTTGCATTCCTATAACAATAAGTAATTGTAAACAATTTTTCATGTGTGTCTGCTGGCCATTTGAATGTCTTCTTTGGAGAAGTGTCTGTTTAGTTCCTTTGCCCATTTTTTTTAAAAAGATTTTTATTTTTTTATGCATACAAACTGGGTTGTAGGCCAGAGGCATGGGGTGATGAGAGGATTCACCAGAGACAGAGTGGGGAGCAGAACAGGCAGATCAACTGAAATACACTGCTGAGGGAAGCAGCGGGCGGGGCAGGAGAGGTCTGCCGCACCATGTGGGAATCTCCCCGCCAGGTATCGAACTCACACTGCAGTGGCTCTGGACAGCCTCACAGCGCTGCGCTCAACCTGTTGCGCCACCAGGGAGGCCCTGCCCATTTTTTAAATTAGGTTATTTGTTTTGTTTTTGTAGAGTTTTCAGATATATGGTATGCAAATATAGTCTTCCTTTCAGTCTGGTGTCTTTTTGTTTTAGTTATGGTTTCTTTCACTGTAGAGACACTTTTTAGCTTTATGTAAACCCAGCTGCTTATATTCCCTTTTGTTTTCCTTCCTGCTGGGGACAAATCCATAAAGGCATTACTAATGTTTATGTCATGAATTATTTTGTCAATATGGCTTTTATTATGTTGAGATATGTTACATTTATACACATTTTTTCAAGATTTTTAATCTTAAATGGATGATGAATCTTATAAAATGCTTTCTTGGCATCTACTGATTTAACCTTATTGTTCTTAACCTTTATTTATTTATTTTTAAAGTTTAATTAATTTTTGCATACAAGAACTGAAGTGTAGGCCAGAGGTGTGGCAGGGTTAAGAGGATTCACCAGAGACAGAGTGGGGAGCAGAACAGGCAGATCTACTGAAGTACACTGCTGAGAGGAGCAGTGGGCATGGCTGGAGAGGTCTGCTGTGCCATGTGGGAATCTCCCTGGCTGGGCATCAAACTCATTCTGCAGTGGCTGTGGATAGCTTCATAGGCTGAGACTTAACCCGTTGCACCACTAGGGAGGCCGTTTATCTTCATTTTTGTTGATGCAGTGAATTAAGATATATTTTATAGTTGTGCTGTATAAAATGGACTGAAAATCCATATTTCCTGGTCATATCTGTGACTTTGGACTAGTGTGACAATCTGTTCTTTCAAGAAATATCTACTAGAATAGATAGAAAAAATAGGTGGCATCACAAAAGTACATGGTACCTACTAGGGACAAATTATATGTTACCTTTTTATTATCTTTACTTATTTTTCTAAAGATTTATTTATTTATGCATACAAGCTGGAGTGCAGGCCAGAGGTGTGGGGTGGTGAGAGGGTTCACCAGAGACAGAGTGGGGAGCAGAACAGGCAGATCAGAAATACACTGCTGAGGGGAGCAGCGGGCGAGGCAGAAGAGGTCCGCTGCACCTTGTGGGAATCTCCCAGGCCAGCATTGAACTCCCATGCCTCAGCTGATGACAGTTCCACAGCGCTGCACTTAACCTATTGTGCCATCAGGGAGGCCTTTATCTTTATTTTATATAACCATTTCATCACAATGAACTATCTGATTTATAAATACATACTGATAAAATATTTCATAAGATGGAGCATCCATTTATGCTGAAAACCTTCAAAAAACTAGGAATAAAAGGAAGATAATTTCACATAATAAAAGCCATTTATAACAAACCCATAGCTAGTATTCTCAATGAGGAAAAACTGAAAGCTTTTGTGCTGTGATGACCAGTAACTCCATTGTTATCCAATACAGTACTGGAAATTCTAGCTATGGCAATTAGATAGCAGAAAGATATAAAAGGAATCTAAATTGGGAAACAGATGAAGTTATCATTATTTGCCGATGACATGATAGTAACATATAAAACCCTTAAGATTCCATGGAAAAGCAATTGAAACGATCAGTTTAGCAAAGTGGCAGGGTATAAAATTAACACACATAAATCAGTTGCCTTCCTATACACAAACAATGAAATAGAAGAAGTGGTTAAGAAAGTGATCCACATAAATCAGTCGCCTTCCTATACACAAACAATGAAGTAGAAGAAGAAGCGGTTAAGAAAGTTTGCCTCCCTGGTGGCACAACAGGATAAGCGCAGCACTGCGAAGCTGTCCACAGCTGCGGCGCAAGTTCAATGCCCAGTCAGGGAGATTCCCACATGGCGCCGCAGACCTCTCTAGCCCCGCCCGCTGCTCCCCTCAGCAGTGTATTTCAGTCGATCTGTCTGTTCTGCTCCTCATTTTGTCTCTGGCGAACCCTCTCACCTCCCACATCTCTGGCCTATACCCCAGCTTGCATGCATAAATAAATATTAAAAAAAAATAAAGTGATCCAACTGACAATCACACACACGCGCACGCACACACACACACACACACACACACACACACACAGGAAATACCTACAAATATTCCTAACAAAGGAGGTAAAATATCTAAACAAACAAACAAAAAAAAACATAAGGTATTATTGAAAGAATTAGTAGAAGACAGAAAGAAATGGATGCTCATGGATTACAAAAATCAACATTGTAAAATATCTGTCCAAGGGAAAAAAATAATATATTCAATGCAATCCCAATGAAAAATATCAATGGCATATTTCAAAGACTGGTGTGAATACTATCGAAACTTATATGGAATCACAAAAGATTCTGAATAGCAAAAGCAATCTTAACAAAGAAGAAAGTGAATGCCAGTATCATGTGTCAAGACATCTATATTATATTAGCTATATTATACTATAAAGTCATAGCATCTAACACATCCTGGTACTGAAATAAAAAGACACACAGACAAATGAAATAGTATTAAGAGCTCAGAAGTACACTCTCATACATATGGACAGTCTATGACAGAGGAGCCAAAAACTTAAACAAGAACAAGGATAGCCTCTCCAATAAATAGTGTTGGGGAAGCTGGACAGCCACATGGGTGAAAGAAATAAAATAGACCACAATCTCACACCAGACACCAAAAACAACTCAGAATGGATCAAGGGCATGGATAGAAATTGTGAAACCATAAAATACATAGAAGAAAACTAAGACAAAACATTTCGTTACATAAATTTTAAGAATGGCTTTAGGAATTTATACCTAACAGCAAGGAAACAAAAAAGGAACATAAACAGCTAGAACTACACCAAACTAAAAAGCTTCTGTATAGCAAAAGAAATCATAACTGAAATGGAAAGACTCCTTATTAAATTGTAAAAAATAGATATATACAAGATGTGACAAAAGACTGACTTCAAAGATCTCTAAATAACTCATAAAAGGGTACAAAAACAAAACAAGTTACCAAATCCAAAAACCACCATACAACTGATATCAGATATCTACAAAGAGCTTACACAACTCAACAAAAGCAAGGCAAACAACCGAGGGAAAAAAAAAAATGGGAAGAACTGAAAAGAAATTTCTCTAGAGGAAATGCAAATGAAAAACAGTACATGAAAATATGCACTACATCACTTATAATCAGGTTAATTCGAATTAAAACCACAATGAGACACCACCTCACACAAGTGAAAAATGTCCATAATAATAATCTAAAAAAACTGGCAACAATAGATGCTGGCCAAGATATGGAGAAAAAGGAACACTCTTATACCACGGTGGGAATGCAAACTTGTACAACTGCAATGGGAAGGTGTATGGAGGATCTTCAAATACTAAAAACAGCTCTACCTTCTCATCCAATGATTCTACAACTAGGAATGTACCCAAAGGACACAAAAACATTAATTCAAAAGGAAACCTGAACTTTTATGTTTATTGAAACACTATTTGCAATCGTTAAAATTTGGGATAAAACCTAAATGCCCCCAATCAGATAACTGGATCAAGATTTGGTATATATACACAATGAGATACTATTCAACAATCAAAAAAGATAAACTCATGTCATTTGCAGAAACATGGATAGAGCTAGATGGGATTTTTCTAAGCAAAATGCGTCAAAAGGAAAAGATAAATATTGGATGGTTTCATTTATAGTTGGGATACAAGAAACTGTACAAATGGTCAGGAAAAAGACGAAACTTGCAGGCAAACCATAGGTTTGAGGCTTACAGCTGGGAAGGGGGAGAGATAGGGATCAAAACTGAGGAGGGAAGAGCACAAAGGAATATGGTGATGGTTCACAGATGCTGTGATGGTGGGATAATTATGGGACTACACCAGTGGGGAGAAAATATAGAAAAATGAACAATGATGTAAGAAAGTAAATAAATAAATGTGTTTTTACTATTAAAATGTGCAAAATAATTAAACAGATACAAATAAAACTTTAAAATGGCCAGTAATTCTACTGTTAGTCATCTATCTAAAAAAAATAAAAAAAAGCACTGCTTCAAAATAAAATGCTACTGTCATGTTTATTGCAAAGCTATTACCTATAGCTAATTATGGACATGACCTTTGTGTCCCCAAATATGGTAGACACACAATGGAGTACTACTCAGCAATCAAAAAAGATAAATTCCTACCATTGTGGCAACATGGATGGAACTTGAAGGGATAATGCTAAGTGAAACAAGTCGGAAGGAGAGAGATAAATACCAGAATGTGTCACTAAGATGTGGACCTTAAAGTTACTAACAGTCAGATAAAGACAAGCTGAAAAACTAACCCTTAAAAGCTGACTACAGAACTGAAACACCAAGTGGGGTAAGAGGCAGGGCAGGGATAAAACTAAATTAAGATGGAAGCACTATAGAGTGTATTGGTGGAGTATGGGAGACCATGTGGTTGATACACTATGGTGGTAATGCCTGATAGGGGTATCCCAATAATACCTAAGTTAAAAATAAATAAAATTTTTAAAAACACAGTTTTCCTGTAAATTACATAACATCAATTAGTTTCATAAGCAACTTACAATATTAATTTCTACTTACATATTATCAGACTGCAAATTCTCTCTTCTCAGCAATGGAAGAAAATGCCCACCTATTACATAACAGTTATGTTCATTTTGCTAGCTGCCTATTTGCTTGGTATGTGACATCAGAAAGAAACCATTATGAATATTAGAGTGAATCTTTTCCTTTATATATGATTTTGGAATGGGGGTTCATAATTTCTGCTGCCTTGTATGTTGGATAAGTCTTTTTTTTTTTAAAGATTTATTTATTTATGCATACAATCTGGGGCATAGGCCAGAGGCGTGGGGCGGCAAGAGGGTTCACCAGAGACAGAGTGGGGAGCAGAACAGGCAGATTGTTGGAAATACACTGCTGAGGGGAGCTGCGGGCTTGGTGGGAGACGTCTTCCGCGCCATGTGGGAATCTCCCCGGCTGAGCGTCAAACTCGCATCGCTGCTGCCGACAGCTCCACAGCACAGCGCTGATCTGCTACGCCACCAGGGAGGTCCCAGTATGTTGGATAAGTCTTGTATGTATGCTTCAAAGGGTTGTGGTCCTGTATTACTTGCAAGTTCATTGTAAGTTTCCTGTCCTACTCATTGACACCTTTTTTAAAAATATAAACAAGCCTTAATTCTAATTTACTTTATATAAAATAGTAGTCCATGAAGTGTAATGATTTGGACCTAATTGATTATCTGAGAATCTAGCTACTACTTATGGTCCACTGTGAAGGCAAGAATCAAGGGAAACCCAATGAATGTTCTCTCCAAATATGAAAGATGGCTGCTTTTTTTATTATTACTAATGAAAACGGCTGGAGTCCACCCAACTGGACTCTTCAGGAATCAAAGTGCTCCCTGTTTTCATGTAATGTCTGATTTACAGAAGGATGCCAGGTGATTTTGTAAACATGTTATTAAGAAGACATAGTAGTAAATTGTATCTTGTTACAGTTAGGAGTATTTTGTTCCTGTTGCTTTTTTTTTTTTTTTTCATAGTTTGTTTTGCTGACTATGTCACTATGGTGACATTTTACATGTCCACTATCTCCTATAATAATCATAAACTCATGATTTGTTTTAGCACCTTAAATAGGTTCAGTATTTCTTCATTCTCTACCTCTCTAAATGAGACAGCCAATGCTGGTTGTTTCCCTTCCTGTGCCCAAGCATCATTGATGACCACAAACTAATTCCTCCAGTTCAGTAGGAGCTGCATGTAGTGCTGTTTCATAATTCTTTATGGACAAACTGACTTACACCATAGAAGACTTATTGCCTCATCAATTATTTTATTTATTTTGATATAGAATTGGTAAATAAATCAAAATAAATGATTGTTTTCCCTTATTTTTATAGTCCTGTGTGTCTGAAAGAATGTGGGGTGTGTGTGTGCATTGTGTATCATTATAAATTAAATATTTAAAGGAATATTATAAGAAATGCAAATCAAAACCACTATGACACACCACCTCACACCTGTGAGGATGGCACACATTAAAAATATAGGCAACAACAAATGCTGGAAAGGATGTGGAGAAAAAGGAACTCTTCTACACTGCTGGTGGGAATGTGAACTGGTCCAACCACTACGGAAAGCTGTATGGCAATTCCTCAAACTGCTAAACATGGAGCTTCCATACAACCCAGCAATACCACTTTTGGGAATCTACCCAAAGGACACAAAAACACTAATCCAAAAGGATACATGCACCCGTATGTTCATTGCAGCACTGTTCACAATAGCAAAGGTAAGGAAGGAACCCATATGTCCAAAAATAGATGATTGGATCAAGAAGATGTGGTACATATACACAATGGAATACTATTCAGCATTCAAAGAAGATAAACACATGCAATTTGCAGTGATATGGATGGAATTAGAGGGGATCATACTCAGTGAAACAAGCCAGAAAGAATGAGAAAAATATCGAATGGTTTCACTTATTACAGGACCAAATATGAGAGAGACACTTGGGGGGGTGCAGGGAGGGGGAGGATAAGGGCACAAAATGGAGTAGAAAAGAACACAAGGGACCATGGAGATGGATCACGGGTGAATTGGTGGTGGGTTACCCAAGGAGAATACAAAATGTAGAAGATATAAATAACAATAAAAATATATATTAAAAAGAAGATATTGTGGAGCATACTCAACGGAATACTACTCAGCTATTAAAAATATGCAGTAATACAAAAATATTTAAAGGAATCTGATACATCTCAAAATAGCATAGTTATTTTGATTGACTATGACAGATTAATTCTTGTTAGCAAGCATGCTCTTTAGATTACTGGGAGCTTCTTTGCCATCTATTATAAGACAAGCTAAGGTTATTATGTACATCTGTACCTAACATAGAGTCTTCATGACTTTTAGTGAGAAATGGCATTAGAGACTGTTGCTGCTGTTTACTGTGCTATTCTAAATTTTAAGACTTTTTTTGGAATGTTACTAAATTAGAAACTACGTTAGAATATTAATATTATTATAAATCAAATAGATGTAATACCTGTTCTCAAGGAGCTTATCAAAATCTAAACCTAAAACTAACATAAATTAAAATCTGTCATATTATATGAAAACAGTAGGTAAGATGCAAATTTTATGTTAATACATATACTGCACAAATTAATATAGGAGATATACAGGTTGATTCTCAATGATGCATGCATGAAACATGATTTTATAATGAAATGTTACTTTAATTAAATTATAAGCTTAAAATTATGCTTTATTTAAAAATTTATAGTCCATTATTTGTTGCCAATTCATCAGAATTTCCTAAACTGGAATTTTAAGTACTTTCAGAATCCTATGAAACCATGTGCAAAATTATGCTGCTATAATTTTCCCGGAGTGATATATCATTCACTCTATTATGTAACACATGATTCAGCAATTTAAGAAACACTTTTCCTTCTCTTTTTATTTTCTCCTTTATCAGCCCCAAACTGAAGCAATTATTATATAAAGCTATTATATTATAGGTGTGGGTATTATTCTTTCATTTAATTTCTTTTTTTTAATATATATTTTTATTGTTATTTATGTCTTTTACATTTTGAATTCCCTTCGGGTAGCCCACCACCAATTCACCCGTGATCCATCTCCATGGTCCCTTGTGTTCTTTTCTATTCCATTTGGTGCCCTTTTCCTTCCCTCCCTCC
>PVIJ01025368.1:0-10785 GCA_004024925.1 Scalopus aquaticus
GTCCGGGCGGAGACCTGATTTCTGCCCTGGGGTGCCAGGTCCCTGGGGGTGGCCGCGTGGCCGAGAAGCATCTCTCTAAAGATCCTCTCTGCTGGGGAGACTGCGTCCTTGGCGATGATTTACTTCTCACCCTGTTTCATTTTTCTCTTCTAGCTTACGTTCCCGAGGAAGAGCTGAAGGCAGCAGAGATAGATGCGGAGACCGCGGAGGAGGATGGGCTGTCTCTGGGCATTCAGGACGGCGGCGACTTCGTGTGCAATGAGGAAGCGGACATCAAGGAGGCCCAGAGCTACCAGAACTCCCCGGTCAGCACCGCCACCAACCAGGACGCCGGGTACGGCTCGCCCTTCAGCGAGAGCAGCGACCAGCTGGCCCACTTCAAAGGCCCCTCCCGAGAGGAGAAGGAGGAGCCCCCGGGCCCCAACAGCGCTTCCTACCCCCAGGACAGCTTGGCGCAGATCAAGGCGGTGTACGCCAACCTCTTCTCCGAGTCCTGCTGGTCCAGCCTGGCATTGGACTTGAAGAAGTCCAGCTCGACCACCAGCAACGCCGATGCGGGCCCCAAGGAGAGCGCCCCGCCGGCGCCCACGACCCCCACCAGTGCCGCCGGCCCGGCCGGCCCCGCCGGCGCCCCCGCCAGCGCGCCCAGCACCAGCACCAGCTCCAGCACCTGCACTAGCTCCGGCGGCGGCGGCAGCAGCTCGGGGTACGACTGGCACCAGGCCGCCCTGGCCAAGACGCTGCAGCAGACCACGTCCTACGGGCTGCTGCCCGAGCCCAGCCTCTTCAGCACGGTGCAGCTGTACCGGCAGAACAACAAGCTCTACGGCTCCGTGTTCACCGGCGCCAGCAAGTTCCGCTGCAAGGACTGCAGCGCCGCCTACGACACGCTGGTGGAGCTGACGGTGCACATGAACGAGACGGGGCACTACCGCGACGACAACCGGGACAAGGACTCCGAGAAGACCAAGCGCTGGTCCAAGCCCCGCAAGCGCTCCCTGATGGAGATGGAGGGGAAGGAAGACGCCCAGAAGGTGCTCAAGTGCATGTACTGCGGCCACTCCTTCGAGTCCCTGCAGGACCTGAGCGTCCACATGATCAAGACGAAGCATTACCAGAAAGTGCCTCTGAAGGAGCCAGTGCCAGCCATCACCAAACTGGTCCCTTCCACCAAAAAGCGAGCCCTGCAGGACCTGGGGTCCCCCGGCTCCCCCGAGCCGGCGGGCGCGGCGGCCGAGGCGGCGCTGAGCGAGGCGGCCAAGGACCAGAAGTCCGCCAACCCCTACGTGACGCCCAACAACCGCTACGGCTACCAGAACGGCGCCAGCTACACCTGGCAGTTCGAGGCCCGCAAGGCGCAGATCCTCAAGTGCATGGAGTGCGGCAGCTCGCACGACACGCTGCAGCAGCTCACCGCCCACATGATGGTGACCGGCCACTTCCTCAAGGTCACCACCTCCGCCTCCAAGAAGGGCAAGCAGCTGGTGCTGGACCCCGTGGTGGAAGAGAAGATCCAGTCCATACCGCTGCCCCCCACCACGCACACCCGCCTCCCCGCCTCCCACGTCAAAAAGCAGCCGGAGTCGCCCGCGGGGGCCGCCGCCTCCGAGGACAAGAAGGAGCCAGAGAAGGAGACGGCCCCGCCGCCGGCGGCTGGCGACCCCGACCGGAAGATCAAGGAGGAGAGCGAGGACGCCGCGGCCGACCGCTGCGAGCCCACCGCCCTCTACCAGTACCTGCGGGAGGAGGACCTGGACGACAGCCCCAAGGGCGGCGTGGACATCCTCAAGTCCCTGGAGAACACCGTGTCCACCGCCATCAGCAAAGCCCAGAACGGCGCGCCCTCGTGGGGCGGCTACCCCAGCATCCACGCGGCCTACCAGCTGCCCGGCACGGTGAAGCCGCTGCCGGCCGTGCAGACGGTGCCCGTGCAGCCGTCCTACGCGGGCAGCGTCAAGTCCCTGTCCTCGGAGCACAGCGCGCTCCTGCACTCCCCCGGGAGCCTCACGCCGCCGCCGCACAAGAGCAACGTGTCGGCCATGGAGGAGCTGGTGGAGAAGGTCACCGGCAAGGTCAGCGTGAAGAAGGAGGAGCGGCCCCTGGACAAGGAGAAGGGCTCCCCGGCTAAGGCCGTGTCCCCCGCGGCCAAGGAGAACAAGGACTTCCCCCGCGCGGAGGACGGCGGCGGCAAACCGCAGCCCAAGAAGGGCCCCGATACGGAGGCCGGGAAGGCCAAGAAGGAGGCCGCGGCCGACGCCCACACCCCCAACGGCACCGAGCACCTGAAGACCAAAGTCACCAACGGCTGCAGCAACCTGAGCATCATCACGGACCACTCTCCCGAGCCCCCCTTCATCAACCCGCTGAGCGCCCTGCAGTCCATCATGAACACCCACCTGGGCAAGGTGTCCAAGCCCGTCAGCCCCTCGCTGGACCCGCTGGCCATGCTGTACAAGATCAGCAACAGCATGCTGGACAAGCCGGCGTACGCCGCCGCCCCCGCCAAGCAGGCCGACGCCATCGACCGCTACTACTACGACAGCAGCGACCAGCCCATCGACCTGACCAAGTCCAAGAGCAAGGCGCTGGGGGCCGGCGCGGCCGACGCCGTGGCCTCCCCGCTGCGGGAGAGCGCGCTCATGGACATCTCGGACATGGTGAAGAACCTGACGGGCCGGCTGACGCCCAAGTCCTCCACGCCCTCCACGGTGTCGGAGAAGTCGGACGCCGACGGCAGCAGCTTCGAGGAGGCGCTGGACGAGCTGTCGCCCGTGCACAAGCGCAAGGGCCGCCAGTCCAACTGGAACCCCCAGCACCTGCTCATCCTGCAGGCGCAGTTCGCCTCGAGCCTGCGGGAGACCCCGGACGGTAAGTACATCATGTCGGACCTGGGCCCGCAGGAGCGGGTGCACATCTCCAAGTTCACGGGGCTGTCCATGACCACCATCAGCCACTGGCTGGCCAATGTCAAGTACCAGCTGCGGAGGACCGGGGGGACGAAGTTCCTGAAGAACCTCGACACCGGGCACCCCGTTTTCTTTTGCAACGATTGTGCCTCTCAGTTCAGAACTGCTTCCACATACATCAATCACCTGGAGACACACCTGGGCTTCAGCTTGAAGGACCTCTCCAAGCTGCCGCTCAGCCAGCTTCAGGAACAGCAGAATGTCTCCAAAGTCCTGGCCGGCAAGCCCCTCGGCCCGCTGGGGGCCGCCGAGGACGACCTGGGCTCCACATTCCAGTGTAAACTCTGCAACCGGACCTTTGCGAGCAAGCACGCCGTCAAGCTGCACCTTAGCAAGACCCACGGCAAGTCCCCGGAGGACCACCTGATCTATGTGACCGAGCTGGAGAAACAGTAGCGGCCGGCCGGGGGCTCCCCGCGCGCCCCCCGCCCCGCCCCGCCCCGCCCGGCCGGCCCCGCCGTCAGCCTCCCTCCTTGCCGAACTGCCTCTCTGGACCTTGGTTTTTCTTACACATATTTTGTAGTTATATTTATATGCTCTTTGTCTGATCTGTGCATGTTATTTTTCTTTTTCCGTGAGTCAAAGTCTGACCTTTATTTTCAACATCTGTTCTTGATGTTAAGCTATCTTTTGTAGGAAATGGTGGGGCACAGCGCTCAGAGACATTTATTTAGCAGGAAAGAAAGACACAAATAACAATGATAAAAAGACATCCTAAAATTACAAAGTTGCCATGACAATAAAGGTCATAGAACCTGGTAGTGTCAAATTTAACCCTTTGAGGACTGTAATCGCATTTCTGTGCCTTTCACTCAAAAAGAAAAAAAAAGAAAAAGGAAAAAAAAAAGGCTTAAAGGCATTTCATTCAGATCAAAAGCTGTGTCAGACACAAAACTTATTTAATAATTAAAAAGCGAGCTGCTCTCTGCAGAGCTGGAGTGTGAAGGAAGCGTGCATGTGGCTGTTGGGAGGCGGGACGGCTCGGGTTGGGAAGCCAGGAACTCTGCACATTTACAACAAAACAAGACAAAAAACAACAACAACAAAAACCTAACAACAAACACCCCAGTTGCCACTATGCCCAAACCCTCTGGATGTTGAAAAATGCCACTTTTGGCACAAAAAAAAAAAAGTATGCAAGCTATTATTTAAAAATGTGTAAAAATGCTATTTCTCTTTTCCTGTAAAATACTGCGGTTTATAGTCATTTACAAATGTAAGCTTTGGTACAAGCTGACCTTTCTATAACGTGCTGCATTGGTAAATGAAAAAAAAAAAAATGGGGCAAATGTTGGAGTCCTTTCCTTGTAAATTGCCAGCATCAGCTTAAAATTCCTCTATGTTATACATCGTACCATTTTAATCTATTCAACTTTCTTTGTACCTTCTGGCTGTGTGCTCTCTTTTAACTTTTTATATTGTCATTTTATATTAAATTTCTGTGTATATAATGTAAAACCACAATTTTTGAATAAAATTTAGTTCCTGCAGCTTGATTTAAATAGAGAAATTTCACTGGCACCTGCATCTTTCCAGATGCATGTTATCAGACAAAAAGAAATAAATGAAAACAGGCGCGCAATGCACTTATTAATTATACATTTTGATGTTCTATCATTAATATTGTACAGTACCTTTTGGTTCACACAATTAAATCCACTGTTTTCTCAAATGTAAAATAAACCCACATGCAGTTCTTGATTTACATACATTGTCATGTCGTCATTATTTTGCCTTGGAGATGCTATTTCAGCAGCAAGGGGGATCGCCTATGCAATCAACCAACAAAAATCCTGTTCAGAATTGTCATTTCGTGACTTGTGTGCTGACATGCTTCATCCAGAGGGTAAGCATGGCATTTTTTTAAATGATAATTAAAATTTTTAGCGCCACTGGGTGCCGCCTCTGAGGATAGCCTCCATTGCTGGCCCCCCAGGACCCCAGTGCCCTTGGTGCCTGGTTGGAAGGGGCCTCCTGCACTATTTCAAAATACCTGCGATGGGCCTTTGTGTGCATGGGGACTCAGTGATGGCGCCGGGGGTCCTGCTCTGGCAGCAAACGCCCTGGGGGCCTGGGGGGCTGCTGCTGGGTTGCAGAAAGAGGAGGCCTGATTTCTCTTACAAATGGGCAATTTTTTAAAAACTAGTCGCTCGCCCAGTGTTTGGGCCCAGCCTTATTTCTTCGGCTTGCACGAGAGCACCGAGGGGCTCCTTGGAGGAGACCATGGCCCATGGGTCCGTGCCTGGACCCCTACCCCGGGCTGGGCCCCCCTCGGGGAGACACGGACCTCAACCTCGGGCTCTCCTGCAGCAGTCCCTGCTGATGTGACGGTCTTCCTTTCGCTTACAGTGTCATAAACCCTGTCCTGAGGAAGGCCTGGGCCCGCGGGTGGGCTCAGGGCGGGTGTGGCCGGCGCTGCCGCCCCATGTGGCCGAGGCCCTGCTGCCGAGGTCCTGGCACCAAAGTGGGTTTGCTGATTTTTCTGGCTTTTTCCCTGGTAAATTGAAGCTTTGAGACACTTGACTCACTTATCCGTGATGAGGGTGTTGGAGAAGAAAACAGTGAGGCCTCAGGCAGAGGCGGGGTCCTTGCATGCCCCCACCCCCAGAGTGACCGGGCCTCTCCCCCAGAAGTGGGAGGTGGCCTGCGGGAGGCCAGAGCCCCAGGCCTCCAGTCCTTACAGGGGGCGTGGAAGCAGTAACTATGAGGCATTGCATTTCAAAACAACTGATTAACAGCAGCAAGATCTATGTGCTTACATTTCTGTATTTGATAACCTTTAAAAACCTGTTAATAACAGGAAATTTTATATTGGGAAAGACGCAGAAACCTCTTTTTGTATGTACACGTTTCTGGCGCAACGGGTTAAGTCTCAGCACTATGAAGCTGTCCGCAGCCACTGTAGCACGAGTTCGATCCCCAGCCAGGGAGCTTCCCACAGGGCACAGCAGACCTCTCCTGTCTTCCACTGCACCCCTCAGCAGTGTATTTCCATCGATCCATCTGTTCTGCTCCCCACTCTGTCTCTGGAGAATCGTCTCACCCCTCCCCCACACTTCCGGCCTGCACTCCAGCTCTTGTATGCATAAATAAATAAATCTTAAAAAAAAAACCTGTTAAGGGCCTCCCTGGCGGCGCAGCGGTTAAGCGCTGTGCTGTGGAGCTGTCGGCAGCGGCGACGCGAGTTCGACGCCCGGCTGGGGAGAATCCCACATGGCGTGGCAGACCTCTCCTGCCTTGCCCACTGCTCCCCTCAGCAGTGTATTTCTGATCTGCCTGTTCTGCTACCCGCTCTGTCTCTGGTGAACCCTCTCGCCGCCCCACGCCTCTGGCCTGTACCCCAGCTTGTATGTATAAATAAAAAATAAATCTTTAAAAAAAAACCTGTTAATAATCTAAAGTGCGTCTAAATTACTGAATTTTCAGAAACAAGTACATACAAAAAAAGTTTTTGCTTTTATCCCAATATAAAATTTCTTGTGACTTTATTATTATTTCTCTATGATAGAAATCATTGAAAGCCAATTATTGAAAGGTAAACTTAAAAGACACCAAAGCATAAAATTTGGAGATCATTTTTAGTTTGTACATATCTCTTATTCTTAGAATCAAGTTAATGTGTAATCACTGCAGAAATCTTGGAACACAAACAGTAAAGAAGGAAACAGAATTGAACTTGTTTTCATCTAGGGAAAAATCACTGAATATTTTAGTGCTGGCATCTGTCCCCTCATGTCTCTATAAAATAGAGATCCTGTTCAAACTTTTGTAGTTTGCTTTTTTGGCTGGTGGTAGATGACAATGAGACTTTCTCATTGAGGTGACATCACATCGAGACCTTCTGTTAGTCAGAAGTTTAAAAAGCAATACTTCGATGCTTTTGACGTTTTCACCACTGCAAATGAGATCAAAGAACGGTCCACTCACCATGTTCTATGTATTTCTGATTATTTCCTTACAACAAACTCCTCGAAGTGAACCTTCTGCACTGTGGTAGGGCCTTGATACCTGTGAGCTTCATTTCTGCTTACCTGTCCATCCTGGGAGACGGCGTTCTGTACACCTTTTCCTGGCGAACACGAGGATTTTTTTAAAATGCTGGTCATTGTCACTGATGGACGAACATCATCTTTATGGTGAAATCGATCATACTTTTAATGTTTATGTCCATTGGCATTACTCAAAGAGAAGCTGGATTAAGAGCAGAGATTAAACATAGGTTAACATTTGGGGAAGTAGTTCCAGATCATTTATGATCTCTTTTAAACTCAGATGGCTGGGACAGATATGCTGCAGACACACCCACAGAGAGGGGTGGGAGGATTTAGCTAAGATCTGCAGCTCCCTGGGACTCCAGGCCAGAGGCCTGGCCACTGCCCCACCCCTATTTAGCCCCTGGACGACAACTCATTACTGGTGGCCAGAGGACTTCAGGCAGGTAAGGAACTTAGCGCTGTCTTTAAGTTGCCTGGCTTGTAAGAGGGAAAGTTCTGTGATTTCTATTAACGATTTATGCTTAGTATGACTCGTGAAGCAAAGAAGGTCTCAAACAGGACGTCCCCGTTAGATATGACAGGGTTACTGGGGGTGACCCACTGGGGTGAGGCAGGAGGAAAGACAAAAGGACTCTCAGCACCCCTCTGACCACCTCTCACGTTAGCTTGGCCCAGAGTTAGAGGTCAAGAACTTTCGCTGTCTCAAGTGCTGTGGCTCTCCACCAGGAGCCGGTCAAGGGCGCTGGGGCCTCAGGTCACCAGCAGCTGCCTCGAGACCAAGCCACTCTCAGGAGGGATGACATCTGGGTCCTCTGCTCTGCAATGTGGACGTTGGCCCTCAGCTCCCTGGCCCGTGTTTTCCTGTGTCACACAAGAACACTCTTTGATGTGACCGGTATGGAGGGGTGAAGGGTCACAGAAAGTTGACCCAGCATGTTGAGCAGCTTGGAGGAACAGCGGGCTCAGGATATGGTCGAGTTTTGTTAAAATTTTGAGATGTGCGCCTCCCCAGTGGCCCAGGTGTAAGTCTCAGTGCTATCACCACTGCGGCATGAGTTCAATCCCCAGCCAGGGAGATTCCCACGTGGCGCAGCAGACCTCTCCTGTCTCCCCGCTGCTCCCCTCAGCAGTGGACTGCAGTGGATCCACCTGTTCTGCTCCCCAGTCTGTCTCTGGGGAGTCCTCTCACCTCCCATGCCTCTGGCCTGCACCCCAGCTTCTATGCATAAATAAATAAATCTTAAAAAATTTTTTTGACATGTGCATGTGTCATGCTTTTCACTGTGATGTGATGGCCATTCCGCTCTCTCTCTCCCCTCAAGTTTTGGGTGTGCAGCGTGACTGCATACAGGTGCACGAGCACGTGCACGCACGCGTGGCTGAGATTGCGCCGGCACAGCCAGGCTTCGTTCCTGTGACAAAGACTCTTAAGAATTACTCTTTTAGGACACGCCCCCCAAACATGGGGGCGAACAGACGCTAGGATCAGGCTCTCCTACAAAAAATCGATTTATGGAGAAAAATATCTCTAACTTTGAGAGCTGTCTCGAAGAGAACCGGATACCCTATGCAATACAATTGACCCTGGGGGTGCTTTGGACTTAAAAAAAAACTGAAGAGTCGGAGTAAAGAGAAGAGAGGGGACATCTAATCCCACACAAAGGAGGAGCAGAGAGGCGAGATGGGCGGACCAGCTTCCCCTGAGAGCCACTGAATACAAGGTTAGAAACTGTGGTGAGGTTGGAGGGCTCAGGCCAGCCGACTGGGAGCGCGACCCCCACTCCCCCACCCCACGACACCCCTCTCCTCCCTGCATGGCAGCCCTGAGGAGCAGGAAATCGGGAGGGTCACTGTGTCCCATCCCCCACCTGGGGCTAGGTAACATCTCAAAGGGGAGAAAGTCCAAGCAAGATTAGCCAGAAAAACCGGTTGGGCTAGAAAACCTCCTGCGGAGACAACTTCTTTCTGGGCTTTAGAATGCAAATGAATAGGAGGGGAAGGATGGAATTTAAGGACTATTGACTGACAATCCCCAAAACCCCTCCCATACCTGTTGCTGAGGGAAAAAAAAAGAAAAACCTCTCTGGCCACACCCTCCCCTGCAAAGTGTCAGCATCTTGGCACACGGAGGGTAGCAAAAAACAAACAAACAAACAAACAAAAAAAGACCACAGCAAGTGGTGAACACGGCCCAGCACTCGCCACCCCCTCCAACTTCTAGGCGGCTGCACACTGGCACCCTAGAAACTAGGTGAGGTGAAACGCTGATCAACAGCCACCCACAACCTCCACCCTTGCACCCCCTCGTGTAGTAGCAGGCCCCAAGCAGCAGAAAACAAACTAAGACCAGGAGCTCCCAACCCCCCCTCCCACCATACATAACCCCAGGGGCAGGAATAGCCCCAAGCAAACATCGGAGGAAAGGAGGGGAGAGGGGAGAAAGAATAGAAAGACTCCAAGCAAGGACTAATGACAGCAGCAACAACAAGACAACAACATACGTCACTGGAAAGGAGGGGCTGAACCCCAGCAGGGGACCCAACCAGAAACCCCAGAACCTAAGAGCAAAAGGACTGCAGAACTCCAAATTCACATCTCCCCAATACGTTATTTTCTTTATTATTATTTTTTACTAGTTTATTATTATTATCCCTTTTATTCTCTTTATTATTATTTTATTTTTTTTACTATTTTATTATTATTATCCCCCCCCTTTTTTTTTGAACTTTTAACTTACCTTTTTCTCTTGGTCCTTCATTCCTACTTTTCTTCATCTCCATTCCCCTTTTCTTTCCTCTCCCTGTTTTTTCTTTTTTTTTTCTTTCTTTTTTTCCCTCTTTTCCCCTTCCTCTCTTTTCTCTTTTCTTTCTCTTTTACTACAAACCACCCCTTCATCTTCCCTAATTAAACTCAGAACTGGAAACACACTGGAGACACGCCACGAGAAACACAAAAATTCAACAAAGAAAAATAAGAAAATCCAGAAGCTATCTAGTCACAGCCAAGGCAACTCAGACACTAGGGAACCACAAACACTCCTGAGCAAGTAAAACCAGGAGTCATGCCCGCCAGTACCAGTGCAAAACTACGAACAGAGCAAAGCAGAAAACCAACAATGGGAAAGAAAAAAGTCACAAATGATCCTCAAAACAATACACCACAAAAAGAAACTCCCTCTCCAGAACCCATTAATATGGACATAGAAGATTACATCCACCTAATAGATAAAGACTTCAAAATAGCCATCACAAAAAAATTGATAGAATTAAACGAAAAGAACAAAGAACTGAGGGATATAAACAAAGAACTGAGGAACGAGAATGAATCCACAAAGACGAAATTGAAGGAACTGGAAGCTTTAAAAGAACAAGAACGAGAACGAATCCATAAAGAAGAAATTGAAGGAAATGGAAGATTTACAAACACTAGTAGAGGAGCTAAAGAAATCCAGAGAAAGCCAAAAAAGTGAATTAAAAGATATGCAGGGAAGAATAAGCACTCTGGAAGATAATGATACTAACAGAATCAAGGCAGAAAAGGAAATAAAAAAACAAAGGAAAAAGAATGAGGAAAAGCTTCGACAACTATCTGACACCATGAAAAAAAGGAAACATCAGAATCATAAGAATCCCAGAAGGAGAAGAGAGAGACAAAGGAACAGAGAATCTTCTCAAGGAGATAATTGAAGAGAACTTCCCAAACATGAAAAAGGAAACAAAAATTGACATACAGGAAGCCAGACGATCTCCATATTATTACAACGAAAGAAAAAAAACTGCAAGACATATGATAGTAAAATTATCGAGAATTCAAGACAAGGAAAA
>PVIJ01025369.1:0-10784 GCA_004024925.1 Scalopus aquaticus
TGCAGCAAAAGAGACATTAACCAAAACAAACAGACACCCTACCAACTGGGAAAATATCTTTGCACACAATACATCAGATAAAGGACTGATAAAAAATTTACAAGGAACTCACACAACTCAACAAAAACAAAGCCAATAACCCAGTCAAAAAATGGGCAGAAGAGCTAAAAAGACACTTCTCCAAAGAAGAAAAGCAAATGGCCAACAGATACATGAAAAAATGTTCAACATCACTTATGATCAAGATAATGCAAATCAAAACCACAATGAGATACCACCTCACACCTGTGGGGATGGCACACATTAAAAACACAGGCAACAACAAATGCTGGAAAGGATGTGGAGAAAAAGAAACCCTTCTACACTGCTGGTGGGAATGTGAACTGCTCCAACCACTATGAAAAGCTGTATGGTGATTCCTCAAACTGCTAAACATGGAGCTTCCATATGACCCCGCAATACCACTTTTGGGAATCTACCCAAAGGACACAAAAGCACTAATCCAAAAGGATACATGCACCCGTATGTTCATTGCGGCACTGTTCACAATAGCAAAGGTATGGAAGCAACCCAGATGTCCAAAAATAGATGATTGGATCAAGAAGATGTGGTACATATACACAATGGAATACTATTCAGCATTCAAAGAAGATAAACACATGCAATTTGCAGAGACATAGATGGATTAGAGGGGATCATAGTGAAATAAGCCAGAAAGAAAGAAAAAAATATCAAATGGTTTCACTTATAACAGGACTATAAGGAAACCAAACAGGAGAGAGACACTCATCGGGTGGGAGGTTCAGGGGGAGGGGAGGATTAGGGCACAAAATGGCGTAGGAAAGGACACAAGGGACCATGGTGATGGATCACAGGTGAATTGGTGGTGGGTTACCCAAGGGGAATACAAAATGTGAAAGACATAAATAACAATATAATATATTTTTTTCAAAAGTAAAAGAAAATATCTCCTACCAGTTTGTAGTTTGTCTTTTTTTGTGATGGTTTTTATTGAAGTTCATAAACTTTTAGGATTAATATAGTCCCACTTGTTTATTTTTTCTTAGCATGTGCACATAGAGAAGCAAAAAAAGTAACCCCAAAGTAATATAGACAAGTACAGTACTGTCAAATCAATCTATCTATCTATCCATTGATCAATCATCCCTGACATCACATGGCACTATGAAAGAGCAAGAGAATGTGACATCTCAGGAGAGAGCAACTGTGCAGAATGAAGAAATGGAAGATTTTATCTCCCTATCAAATAAGAACTCAAAATTACTAAAGAACGTAAAAGAGAAGGAAGACAATGTGGAAAAGCAAAGCTAACTGATATAAGACAACTCAGAAAAACTATTCAAAGTGATAAAACAAAACTCAGAAAAACAAACACGATTATGTCCTGAGAAATGAAATTCATGAATAGATTAATAAAAACTGAAACTTGAAATAAAGAAAATAGCAGATATTCAGTATCTAAAACCTTGATATACAATCAAGAATTCAAGAGAAAGCCATGTAATAGACTAGAACAAATGGATATTTAATCATTACCTCAAATATAATAATGCGCAAAGGACCCAGAAGAAGACAGATAGAAAAAAAATGAAGGAACTCTTCAAGAAATATCCAACTGTAGTGAAAAGGGCAAATAAGAATAATAGGTAATGGGCCTCCCTGGTGGCGCAGCGGTTAAGTGCTGCGCTGTGGAGCTGTCGGCAGCAGCGATGCGAGTTCGACACCTGGCTGGGGAGAATCCCACATGGCGCGGCAGACCTCTCCTGCCTAGCCCGCTGCTCCCCTCAGCAGTGTATTTCTGATCTGCCTGTTCTGCTCCCTACTCTGTCTCTGGTGAAGCCTCTCACCACTCCACACCTCTGGCCTGTACCCCAGCTGTATGTATAAATAAATAAATCTTTTAAAAAAAAGAATAATAGGTATCAAGAAGAGGAAAAGAATATGAGAAGAACAGAGCTATTCAATGAAATAAGAAAGGAAGACTTAGAGAAATTTGTATATGACAAACTGACAACTAATATCATACTCAGTGGAGAAAAAACTAAGTTTTTCAAGTTCATGTTAAAGACAAGGATGTCCACTTTCTTTTTTTAAATTTATTTTTCAAATTTGTATTTTTTACATTGTGTATTCTCCTTGGGTAACCCACCACCAATTCACCTGTGACCCATCACCATTTTCTCTTGTGTCCTTTTCTTCCCCATTTTGAGCTCTTATCCTCCCCCTCCCTTGCTGGGTGTCTCTCTCTTGTTTGGTTCCCCTATAGTCCTGTGATGAGTGAAACCATTTGATATTTTTCTCTTTCTTTCTGACTTATTTCGCTGAGCATGATCCCTTCTAGCTCCATCCATGTTGCTGCAAATTGCATATGTTCATCATTTTTGAATGTTGAATAGTATTCCATTGTATATATGTTCCACATCTTCTTGATCCAATCATCTATTTTGGGGCATCTGTGTTGTTTCCATACCTTAGCTATTGTAAACAGAGGTGCAATAAACATATGGGTGCATGTATCTCTTTGGATTAGTGTTTTTATGTTTTTTGGGTAGATTCCCAAAAGTGGTATTGCTGGGTCATATGGAAGCTCCATGATTAGCAGTTTGAGGAAACGCCATACGGCTTTCCATAGTGGTTGGACCAGTTTGCATTCCCACCAGCAGTGTAGGAGAGTTCCTTTTTCTCCACAAGAGATGTCCACTTTCATTGCTATACTTCAACATAGTATTAGAAGACCTGGCTAGAGCAATGGAGCAAGTGACATATAAAGGAATCCAAATTAAAAATGATGAAATAAAGTCATCACTTTGTAGATGACATGATAATATGTATAGAAAACCTGAAGAAATGCACCAAAAAGTTCTTAGAAACAATAAATCAGTACAGGAAAATGACAGGCTGCACAATCAGTTTAGAAAAATAAGTTGTGTTCCTGTATAAAAACAACTTGAACAGAAGGAATTCAATAAGATAGACCAATTTAGAATTGTATCAAAGAAGAATTAAATATCATGGAACGAACTACACAGGAGAGGAAAGACTTGTAATTAAAATTATAAACTGTATTGGGCCTCCCTGGTGGCACAATGGGTTAAGCGCATCACTGTGGAGCTGTTGGTGGCTGTAGCACGAGTTCAATGCCCAGCCAGGGAGATTCCCAGGTGGCACAGAAGACTTCTCCCGCCTCTCACACTGCTCCCCTCAGCAGTGTATTTTGGTGGATCTGCCTGCTCTGCTCCCCCACTCTGTCTCCGGTGAAACCTCTCACCACCCCACACCTCTGGCCTACACCCCAGCTTATATGCAAAAATATATAAATCTTTTTTAAAATTATAAACACTATTAAAAGAACTAGAAAAGGACTCAGAGGAATGGAGAGATTTTCCCCACTCCATTTTTGGATGAATAAGCATTGCTAAAATGGCCATCATTGCATATAGATACAATGGAATTTTATCAAATTTTCAGTGGATTTATGTAAAGAAATAGAACATACACTACTGAAATTTATATGGAACTACAAAGTATCACAAATAGTCAAAGCAATACTGACAAAAAAAGAATGGCAGTATCAAACTGCCAGACCTCAAATTACACTACAGAACCATAGTCATCAACACAGTATGGTATGGTAACACAGACACCCACCCAGCCACAAGTGTGTGCGCACGCACACACGCACACGCGCACACACACACACACACACACACACTAAAGTAATAGACTTGAGACCACAGAAATAAACCCACACTTATATGAACAGTTAATCTGTGACAAAGGAGCCAATAGTAAACACTGGAGAAAGGGAAGTCTCTTCAATAAATGGTGCTTGGGAAACTGGACAGCTATATGCTAAGGAATGAAATCAGACCGCTAACTCATACCTTGCAGAAAAATTACCTCAATAATGATTGAAAACTTGGACCTGAAACCTGCAATCGTAAAATACATAGACGAAAACATAGGCAAACCACTTGGCAACACTAATTTTAGGATGTCTTTGGGACCTATCCTCTAACAGAAAAGGAAAGAAAGGAAAAATTAACCAAAAAGACTACATCAAAGTAAAAAAAAAAAAAGCAAAACTGCATCTTGAAAGAAACAATCATTAAAGGAAAGACAGTATAAAATAGGAGAAATATTTGCACTCATATATCTGACAAGGGGCCAATATCAGAGAACTACAAAGAACTCATGCAACTCACAAGAAAATAAATAACACTACCCAGAAAAGGGCAGAGTAGTGTAATAAAAATTTCTTCAAAGACATACAGATGGTCAACAAATACATGAATAAATGTGGGTTATCAGGCATCATCAGAAAACACAAAACAAAACCACAAGAGAGAATATTACAGTTGATCCAATGTCTCATTCACAACTGTAATAATTCCAATCCTCCTTCTAGATTCAGTATAATTAGTTGTTTGTGAAATTTTAATCAACCTACTCAGGAAGTGATAACTAATTTTTCAAACCATGTAGGAAGATTATAGAATCAGCTTTATATTGCACTTACTTTTTTACATATCTTTCCCCAATTTAGATGGCAAGTGTAAGGGTAGAAAAATAATCACATTATATTTTTTATCCCCAGAACATATTTTAGCACCTATTATAGAGTAGTTAATTAATAAATATTTGTAGAAGACTGAAAAAACAAATAGTTGAGTGAGATAAACACATATGAGAAGCCACAAATAAGAGGAAATTCTGTTGAGTGGGTGAGACCTCGTGATTGAGAGGAAACAACACAGACGACACATAATAAATAGAAATTATATTACGGTAACCATAATTTCCCTCCAGGGTCAGGAACAGAGCAGTTATCATGGGATTGTCTGCATGCTAGAGACCAAGGGGAGGTGACCTACTCTTGGGAGGATAGTGTCCAAAGGGATAATGATTCCAAAGAGTTGAATTTGGCACAAGTTTACATTCCTGTTTTGTCTTCCTAACTCCAGAGAACTATATTTTTCAGGGAACAGAGAGACAAAATGATCCTTCACCAATGAGGCTCATGGGATTTCAGCTCCCAGACCACATAAACTCTGAATGCTTCCATTCACATTCTCAAGTCAATTTTACTAATCTCAAATTATGAGAAAGCAGAATGGTTTTGTCCACAGGCTTCATGAATGACTCCACCTTCCTACCTTTCTTGAATGTTTGGTATGTCTTTCTCATTCTGACTTACTTTGCATTATACTGCTCTCTAGGTCCATCCATGTTATTGTGAATGGAGCTTCTCAGGGAGAAGCTCAGTGCTTGTAAGGTCCTTCCAGTCTATGATTCACCATGCCAGGAATGGTTGATGTCTCTGCCTCCATTACCCATGTTGATATGTCATTTTTGTCTATTAATAAGGATGAACTGTTCATCTAGTACTCAGTTCATTTTCAGAGGGAACTGCACCACAAGTAGTCATATATTTGGTGTTTCCATCAAAGGAGGTGTACTCAGGACCTGCCTATGATACCATTTTCCCTAAAATCTATATGATTTTCTCTTATTGTTAAGTTGAGAGCAATGTACAATTCATTTTCTATTTCTTAGGCAGAAGCAGCCATCTAATCTATTTGATTCTAATATTTTAATATTTTTGTTTTTTGTAATATAACCATGCAAATTCACAGTTTCAGAAAATATCCACAAAATTAGCTTTCTACAGAGAAAAAAACTACTTGATCTGGACATCTGGGAATTTACATGGGGTAACTCTCTAGTGGATTAATAATTAATATATTTATTTCTGAAGCCATTTGTTTATAATAATTTTCAAACACAGAGCAAAATTGGAATAATGATACAATAATCAATCATATACTCAACATCTGTATTTAATATATTTGACACGTGACACATCAACAATATCTGTTTCAATTTATATGCACACATGTATACATTTTCTTGCTAAAATACTTAATAGTGATCATGACAGTTCATTTTCCAACAAATATTGAAGAATTCAAAGAAGAGTCTCCCCATAACCACAATACTAAAATTACATGCAAAAATTAATAATTTTATAAATTTGAATATCTGCTATATATACAAATCAACCCAATTGCTTCTAAAATGTCTCTTATAGTTGAACTTCTGATCCAAAGTCTCACTAAAATTGACACTGAATTTGATTGCTACATCCTTTTTGCCTCTCTTCATCTACAGCAGGCTCTAGTCATTTTTAAAAATTATCTCAGAAGAGTCCAGACCCCTTGGCTTGTGTTGAATGCCCTGTGTTTCAATTTTTGTATGATTATTTCGTGTATGCTGAAAATTAGTTCTGGAAGAACAGTAACCAGCAATCTTTTTCTATAAAGCCAGGTTGTAAATATTTTTCACTATGTGGCCTTACAATTTCTGTGAGGATTACTCAACCCTGATATTGTAACACGTAGGCAGCCACAAACAATACACCAACGTGTGGGGGGGGGGGTGGCGTGGAGGGGTGACTGTGTTCCAATAAGACTTTAAAATAAAAGTAGGCATTTGCCTGAATTTGGCCAGGATGCTATAGTTTGTCAACTCTTAGTCTAAAGACTAGCTTAGATTTATATTACACTGATTTCTATATAATTCTTTATCTATCACGGATTAGCTGCAGTAACTTCATGTTTTATCAGGGGATATATAATGTCAAGTTGCCCACTATCCGTGATGCTAAATGTTATTATTTACGATCAGGTGGTGACTGCCAGACCTCCACATTGTAAATGCATGCCTTGGCCTTTGTAATCAACAGTAATCTATAAGGTGCTTTTTTGGCATGTGGGACTAGCCTGTTCTCCAAAACTTCCTTCCTCCAATGATTTCTGTGGCTACCCCCTGAATATTGACTGAATATTGATGATTTACTGATTCATTCATAACTTCTTCATTTACTGGCTGATATTTTAGCTATCACTTAGGACTTAGAGACATTTTCCTTTAATATGCTATAATAATTAAGGATCATTTTTATGTTAAAATTGATATGTGTATGATTGGTATCTTTTAGGTGTAACAGCTCTGTGTTTAAATCTTGCCTAGATCACATGCTGAAAATAAATTATTATACAAAAAAAAACCTTGCAAAATGTACAGTAGCAAAATATTCCTTTTCCACAGCTCAGCTTATAAAAAAAAAATGTAAGGATTAAAGACCGTAATACAGGGTTCTGATTTTACTCTAAGTGAGAAAAACAATTTTTGTATGTAAGCTCTGTGAAATCAGAAATTGGATCTGGTTTGATTTCACTGTAAACAGTGAGTAATAAAATATATTTTTCAATTAACAAATTGGTAAGTTATTAAAAATAGAGATAAGGAAATAGAGGCAAGTATGTAAGGAAACCAAGTTCCCTACCTTGTCTATGACTGAGGTGTTTCCTGGGATGCAAGAAAGTTTTAAAACTATCAGTATTAAAACCATGAAAGCCTTGGGCAACTGAGATTATTGTTAACCCTGCATACAGGTATTTAACTGAACATTACTTTCCTCTTTTGTACTATTTTATGAAAATCCTTTGCAGTTGGCTTTTCTTGCTACACATTTTCAACTTGAGTAAGAATCTTTGTAGAAAAATAAACTTTTACTAGGAAATTAGGTAATAGCACCTAGACTATGTTGGGAGTGAAATGATCATGGAATATGGACCTGAAAAACAAATTCTCCAGCAATTGAATGTCAAGCATTCGCTGCATACTATCTCCCAAAATGATGTCATGAAAAGTTCCTTGCAACAAACTTGAAAGGTTTTTTGTACTCTTTGCCCGAAGAATGACAATTCAGTGTTTTCCTTCCTTTCTAGGAGACAACATCATCTGGTTTGACTGTTCATTATAATTATCCTGAAAAGAGAGATATAAAAATGATACTATGTTTATTTTTTTAAATATTTTTTTGTTATTTATGTCTTTTACATTTTGTATTCCCCTTGGGTAGCCCACCACCAATTGCCCGTGATCCATCTCCATGGTCCCTTGTGTTCTTTTCTATTCCATTTTGTGCACTTTTCCTTCCCTCCCTCCACCTTCCTCCTCCCCCCCCCAAAAAATTGTCTCTCTCCCACCCGGCCACCCTATAGCCCTGTTATAAGTGAAACCATTCGATATTTTTCTCTTTCTTTCTGGCTTATTTCAATGAGTATGGTCCCTTCTAATTCCATCCATGTCGCTGCAAATTGCATGTGTTTATCTTCTTTCCATGCTGAATAGTATTCCATTGTGTATATGTACCACATCTTCTTGATCCAGTCATCTGTTTTTGGACATCTGGGTTGCTTCCATACCTTTGCTATTGTGAACAGTGCCGCAATGAACATACAGGTGCATGTATCCTTTCAGATTAGTGTTTTTGTATCCTTTGGGTAAATTCCCAAAAGTGGGATTGCTGGGTCGTATGGAAGCTCCATGTTTAGCAGTCTGAGGAATCGCCATACAGCTTTCCATAGTGGTTGGACCAGTTCACATTCCCATCAGCAGTGTAGAAGAGTTCCTTTTTCTCTACATCCTTTCCAGCATTTGTTGTTGCCTGTATTTTTAATGTGTGCCATCCTCACAGGTGTGAGGTGGTATCTTATAGTGGTTTTGATTTGCATTTCCTTGATTATAAGTGATGTTGAGCATTTTCTCATGTACCTGTTGGCCATTTACTTTTCTTCTTTGGAGAAGTGCCTTTTGAGCTCTTCTGCCCAATTTTTGATTGGGTTATTGGCTTTCTTTTGGTTGAGTTGTGTGAGTTCCTTGTAAATTTTTGTGAGGACACAACTTTCCAGAACATCTGGGACACAGCAAAAGCAGTAATAAGAGGAAAATATATAGCATTACAAGCTCACAGCAAGAAACAAGAAACAAGCCAAAGAAACAATTTAATCTCACATCTCAAATAACTAGAAAATGAACAACAAAAAACCCCAAAAGAAAGTTTAAGAAAGGAAATAATAAAAATCAAAGCAGAACTAAATTAAATGGAAACAAAAAAGAACAATCTAGAAGATTAACGAAACCAAAGGTGGTTCTTTGAAAAAATAAACAAAATAGACAAACCACTAGCCAGGCTTATGAAGAAAAAACGAGAGGAACACAAATAAATAGGATCATAAATGAAAAAGGAGAAATCACAACGGACACAGCAAAAATAAAAAAAATAATCAGAGACTACTATAAACAGCTATACGGAAACAAGTATAACAACCTAAAGGATATGGACACATTCCTGAAACTATACAATCACACAAAATTAGACAAAGAAGATATAGAACACCTAAACAGACCAATCACAAGTAGTGAAATTGAAACAGTAATTAAAAACCTCCCCAAAAACAAAAGCCCGGGACCAGATGGTTTCACAAATGAATTCTACCAAACATTCAAAAACGAAATAGTCCCTATATTACACAAACTCTTTCAAAAAATCGAGAAGGAAGGAGTACTACCAAACACATTCTATGAAGCAACTATTACTCTAATACCGAAACCAGACAAAGACAACACAAAAAAAGAAAATTACAGACCAATCTCCCTAATGAATACTGATGCAAAAATATTTAATAAAATCTTGGCCAATAGGATTCAACAATGCATCCAAAAATAATACACCACGACCAAGTGGGATTTATCCCAGGGGCACAAGGATGGTTCAACATGCGAAAATCAATCAATGTAATTCAACACATCAACAAAAAGAAAAATAAAGACCGTATGATCATATCAATAGATGCTGAGAAAGCTTTGACGAAGTACAACACCCATTTATGATAAAAGCCCTTGAAATCCTTGGGATAGAAGGAACATACCTCAACATAATAAAAGCCATATACAACAAACCCACGGCCAATATTATACTCAATGGTGAGAAGCTGAAGGCCTTTCCCCTAAGATCAGGCACAAGGCAAGGATGTCCACTCTCACCAGTACTTTTCAATATAATACTGGAAGTCCTAGCCAGAGCAATTAGACAAGAAAAGACATTCAAGGGATCCAAATAGGAAAGGAAAAAATTAAACTGTCTCTATTTGCAGACGATATGATAATATATATACAAAACACTAAAAACTCCATAGGAAAACTACTCAAAATAATAGACCAGTTCAGTAAAGTAGCAGGATACAAAATCAACGTACAAAAGTCAGTAGCATTCCTCTATGCAAACACCCAATCTGAAGAGGAAGAAATTAAGAAATCCATCCCCTTCAAAATCGAAACCAAAAAAATCAAATATCTGGGAATAAATCTAACCAAAGACATAAAGGACTTATACAAAGAAAACTACAAAACTCTGTTGAAAGAAATAGAAGAAGACACAAGAAGATGGAAAGGCATCCCTTGTTCAAGGAAGGAAGGATTAACATTATCAAAATGGCAATCCTACGAAAAGCAATTTACAGATTTAATGCTATCCCAATAAAAATCTCAACGACATTCTTCAAAGAAATAGATCGACTACTGATGAAATTCATATGGAACCACAAAAAACCTGGCATAGCTAAAGCCCTACTAACTAAAAAGAAAGAAAACGGAGGACTTTCACTCCCTGATTTCAAATTATACTACAGAACCATAATAATTAAGACAGCATGGTACTGGAACAAAACCAGACAGAAAGACCAATGGAACCGAATAGAATACCCCGAATTAAAGCCACATATCTATGAACAACTAATCTTTGACAAAGGAGCAAAGAAAATGCAGTGGAACAAGGACAGTCTATTCAATAAATGGTGCTGGGAAAACTGGACAGCCACATGCAAAAAAATGAAGCTAGACTACTACCTCACACC
>PVIJ01025370.1:0-10783 GCA_004024925.1 Scalopus aquaticus
TGCTCCCTCCCCCCTGGTGCTCCCTCCCCCCTGGTGCTCCCTCCCCTCCAGCAGGCACAGGAGGCTGGCTGCCACCCAAGACCCACACAGCAGGGGCCCTCCCACGAACAGCACCCTGCAGGACAGAGCCACGCCTTCCTTCACTGCCTGCCTGCGGCTGCTTCTCTGCTATGATGACAGAGCTGAGCAGAGTGTGGAGCCCACAAAACGACGACTATCTGACCTTTTACGGGAAAAGTCTGCTAACCCAACTCTCAGAGCCTGAGGCAAGGCATCGACACTGTCCCACAGCCGCCCATCCACGCCCAAAGGGCCCCCAGCCACGGCGGGCAGAAGCGGCGAGAGCCCAGCGCCCAGGCCTGGGCCCTGCTACTACGAGGCCAGGCGCCTCGGCGGGGGGCTGGCTCCAGAGCCAGGCGGACAGTAAAGGAACATGCAGACACGCCAGAGCAGCGCGGAGGGCAAAGGTCAAATCTGGGACAGCATATTAAGTATCAACATATACACCGGGGTATAAAGAGCTACAAACAAATGAATTTAAGAAGGATCCCTGCATTCACAGAGACAGATGATGGAGGGGCTGGAGGAAAGGAATGAAAATGTTCCCTTTCAGCAGAAAGCGAACCAATAAATGCAGATGGAATAACTGAGTCAGAAAATTACCATTTTACAGCTAGCATAGTAATAATTAATTCAGGTAAGAAACATTAACGGATGCTAAAATTTGTGAGGGAGTTTAATGAGGAACAGAATATTTACACAGTCCCAGAATATCTCCCCACCGATGTACTAATTAATCACCAAAAAAGCCCCAGTACCTTCCTGGTGGAGAGCACGCCGAGATCAAACTCACCCCACGGGGTCCAGGAACGAGGCGGTGCTGGCAACACCTCCTGGAGGGCGCCCCAAGAACCACAGACCCTGTCAGAGCCCGCCCCGCCCAAGACCACCCAAACTGAGGGGCGGCCTCATGCTGGCCTGTGGGGTCCTGGAAACATGGGGGGCCAAGGGCAAAGGGGGACCAGAAGCATGGCAGCGACACGGCGCACAAGCTCCAATCCGATCCTTAAAGGCAAAGCTGCGGGAGCGGCAGAGGACAGCCCAGCGCCAGACCCGCTGCTCCCCTCGCCGCTCTCCGAGGCACCGCAGTTCCCCAGAAGAAGCCCCGTTCTTAGCACAGAGACCCCCAGGCGTTTAGTGCAGGGGCTGGGGAAGTGGCACAAGCTCCCTGGCCCAGACGAGAACCGAAACGCTCTGTGCAGAGAGCACGTGGGCAAAGGTGGGGAACAGCCGCCGGTGGGGTACAGCGCTCTGCGCTCCCCGACCTAACCCTTCTGTGAGTGGAAGACTGTGTCCGAATGATTGTTCTTAGCAGCAGAACGGAGCAGTAGGGGTCTGAGACGGGACGGAGCGTGCAGAGGAGGAGCCGGAGAAGCAGTGACTAGGGCGCCGTGGACATGCAGGTGCTGCCGGACAGACGCAGGCCGGGGCCGGGCACCTGGGGGTCAGGACGGTCCGGACCCCCGGGAGCCGCGTCCGCTGGCTCCACCCCGAACAAGACTCCTCAAGACAGCCCTCCCCTGTCCTCGGAGGAGGTGATTCTGAGACCCCGAAACCTCTGCATTCTCCCACCTTGGAGCTTGTTGGTCCCCCCGAAGGATTATGACTGGAGGTGCAGGTGCAGTGCAGGTAGAGTGCAGGTGCAGGTGCTGGTGAAGGTGGGGTGCAGGTGGAGGTGAAAGTGTGGGTGCAGGTGGAGGTGCAGGTGGGGTGGAGGTGAAGGTGCAGGTGGAGGTGAAGGTGGGGTGTGGGTGGAGGTGAAGGTGGGGTGTGGGTGGAGGTGAAGGTGGGGTGTGGGTGGAGGTGAAGGTAGGGTGTGGGTGGAGGTGAAGGTGGGGTGCGGGTGGAGGTGAAGGTGGGGTGCAGGAGGAGACTGCCGGGATGGAGGCCGCAGGGGCGTCACTCTGCGCGGCACTGAGACCCCCTTCCACTGACCTCACTCAAACCGCACAAACACGCCCCAGCGGGCCTTCGTCATGTGTCACCCCACTTCTCTGTCACGGAGCCTGAGTCGCCTCCCTAAACGTGGGTCTTCTGAGCCAGACCACCGGGAGCCGGCTCCGGCATCGCTCTGGGGTGACCACCCGCGGGCGCACCGCGGACAAGCACAGGGGACACGGCCTTTCCCCACCATTTGCTCCCCCACGTGGGCTGGGCTCACCCAGCTGGAAATCCAGGCCCAGGGGCGCGGGGCACCGGCTCGGAGGTCACCCACAGCCCGGGCTCACCCCAGCCACCTGCGGCACCCGGCTCGACGGATGACACCGGAGGAGACGCGCCTGGGGCAGCCCCAGGCCGCACGCCGCGCGGTGACCCCGGGGCCGGCACGCGGAAAGGGCGCCCTTGGCCTTCCGCCGCCCCCACCCTTGGCCTTCCGCCGCCCCGGCCGGCCCAGCACCGCCCCCAGAAGCCGAGTGACCCGCGACCGGCGGGAACACACGGTTCAAGCCTGCAAGTGTTCCAAGTGTTCGCTGAGTAAGTGAGTAAAATGAAAGAAACCCGCAGCACAGATGCTTGAAGTGACTCTGGTCCAGGATTCGGCTCTGCTAAATAAAAATGGCCAAAAAAGGAATCGTGGCTTTGTCCAGACAGTCCCGCGTGTTTTGCACTGGGCACGGGTCGAGCCCCAAAGGCCCAGGCCAGCACACCCGGGAGCAGACCGAGCGGTCACCAGCGGCGGCCCCCGGTCCGCAGGGACGCGCCTGACCCGGCCTGGCACGGACACTAAGGCCCAGGAGACCAGCGGGGCAGCGCCAGCCTGCGGCCTCCAGGCGTCCCGCGCGTGCCTTAAACCGGGCGTCTGAGCCGCGCTTTGGGCGCAGCTCTCCTTTGGGGGTTCTGTTAGCCGCGCAATGGACGATGGAGGAGCTGCGCGCCTTCCACGCGCGCCCCGGTGCGCAGAGGGGAACAGACGGTGCCCAAGACTGCAGGAGAGACGGGCAAGGTGCTGCTCACCTTGGCACTCGGAAATGGAGGCTGCAAAACGAAGCAAGTGGTGATTTCCTGTAAATCCTGCCTAGCGAGCATGACTGAATATACGAGCTCTGTGCAAGATGCGATGGCACGTGGGAAGCAGGCTGCGCGCGCCGCTGCCAACGCCGACGGGACCGCGTCTCCCGAGCAGCGGCGGTGCGAGGAGCCAAGCGCGCCGCGGGGCGCGCCATCTAGCGGGCGAAGAGCAGAGCGCAAGCGGCGCAAACACCCAAGCGGACGAAGAACAGGGGAAAACGAGCAGGAAACTGCCCCTTCGCTGCGTTGTGATTTCTCCACGGGAGCCTGAGCCAACAGTGACCCCAAGTGTAAGATTTATATCAGAACGTGAGCTCCAAAGGGCGCGCTCCCATACTCACGCTCTTTATCATGCCAAGGAAGAGAGGCGACAATTAGCCAGGAACACTCTTCAAGTCCTTAAAATAGCAGCAGGGGCTGATTGGTGAAAAATTATGGAAATGTAAGAAATGATGGAAGCTCACAGCTTTTACCTATTCAGAGCAAGAGGCCTCGCGCTGGTGGAGAGAGACTGCTGCGTGTCCAGACGTGTCTTAATGTGTGCAGCCGTGAGGCTGTCTATGGAAGAAGCTCGGTGGGTCAATTTAAGCTTCAGGGGCCACTGCTTGAAGAGCTTAATAAAAACCAGTCAGAGCTAGTGTAATTTTGCACATGCCATTAATGCAAGAAGCTTCCTAAGGACTGAGTTTCTCCTTCAAAACTTCGAGGGTGAAAACTAAAATCATTCTAAAATGTAAAATGTTCCTAAGAAATGAAGCTAGATCACTTACGGGTAAAATTACTGGTATTCCATGGCTTATGTCTGGGAGTGGCGCGAGCACACACACCTGTCTCTGGCCTCTGTGAGACTAGGCTGCACCCTGGGGTCCCCTCGGGCCTCAGGAGACCAGTAGGGCCCAAGGCTACAAATGGGGAAAGTGGGGACTGGACTGATGTGTGCAGACTGTGGCACCTAAGTCCCACGGAGCTTCTCACAGCTCTTCCCTTGTGAAGTAATGCTGTTCCCCACGGAACTGTCACCTACAAACGCCCCTTGCGTCCCGGTCACAGACGCTCACCCCTTGTTCAGCCTATCCACAACCCGTCCTGCTCACAAGTCGCTGTCCAGGGCCAGGGACTTCAGAGAGTGAATTTCCCAGGGAAGTCACACACCTCAGCCTGGCGTTCTCAAATGTGCCCAGGTAAATCGTTTGGGGCCCTGGGTGTGGGCAAGGAAGGACCTGACCCCTGGCTACCACCCATTAGGTGTCAGGCCTCAGCCAGCTTATCTGACCTTCCTGCCTCAGTTTTCTCATCTGTGAAATAAGGTAGAAGGATCTGCTCTTTGAAGACTGTTAGAAGAGTTCAATGATAACATGCACACAAGTGTCCAGGCAGCAAAAGCTCTGGATAAATGGTAACTACTATTATTAGCAACTGCAAGGAAGTCAACTCACCCCCCACCCCCGCCACACACACAGCTGGACCATTGTCCACGGGGACATTTTTACAAGTTCTTGGCTCTTGTTTCTTTTCTTTTTTGAGTCTTATTTTTAGAAGATGGAGACTTTCTGAAGACACCTTAAACTGACATAAACCCCTGATATTGTACTCTAAGGCAATTCTGTCAGTGCGAAGTAGAATATTCTATTACAGAGTTCTGTTCTCTCAGAGGTTCCTCCTAGAGGGACCTTTATCCAGAAGTTGATTAACTTTTTAGACAGACAGCTTTCCTATTTGCTCCTTGACCACGAAAATGTACCTAACTCAACATCCTTCCCTAAAATGCCCACTTGAGAATAAAAGAAGGGCTGGATGGCAGAGGAGAGAAGTGCATTGTCGGGACCCTTCCTCTTTTAAAAAGTCATTATCATGACAGAAATCCTAACTGTCCTCTATCCTGGACTGTGTATTTAAAAGCCAGCCACGGTGTGGGATTCTGTCCTATCTCTTAGGGCTCCCATCAAAATGCTGCGGGCCTGTCCCAGTGCCAGTCTGGTGCCAGGTCACGTGCTGACAGGCCTTCACCTTCTGGAGCCTCAGGCACCGCCTCTGAAAAGACCAGGGAGGAGGCAGGAGCTAGAGCCACCTGCCCGGCAGGAGGCTGGGGACAGGAGCGACTGCGTGGGAGGCACCTGGCACCAGGCCTCTCGATCGGGCAGCTGCTGTCACTACCACTGCCCCTGACTCTGAGGAGCACCGTGGTTTTGGGATCCTGGTTTTTTGAAGAATGACGGCAACACACAAACACCAGAGCTGCTACTGGGCCTCTGAGGCTGCAGAGCTCCTCCAGGTAGGGTGGGTGACCTGCTGTGAAGAAGGCCTCCGGCTCCTGCTTTGCCGCTGCCCTAAGCAAGCCCATTAGATTTAGGAGTTTGGGGAGGAGAGACGATTGGCTTGCAAAGTTCCTGGAGAAAGAATGAAAGTAAACACATCTAGTTCCACACGGCCCTGAAACGTCTTCTGTGAGCTCGAGAGGCAGATCCCCACTGCTCCGCACACTCGCGAGGCGGGAAGCTCTGCCGCCGCCGACCCGCAGGCTCCAGCAACCCCGCCCGCCCTCATCTGCACCCCCAGGGGCAGGGGCACCTCCCTTGCGATGGTTAACAGGAGGCGGAGGCCCCCCGCAAGGCATACAGGAGCAGGAGCAGGTGAAGTGCTGAGACCTGGGAGATGCGAGATCAGGTCCTGCCCCCCAGAAGCCCCCATTCCCCCAGGGAAGACAGAGGGCGTCACAGCACCAGAGAGGTGGGTGGGCTGAACCGAGAACACCAGGACACGACCCCCTCAGAGCACAATTGTGGGTGTGGTGTGTGCAAGGGAGTGGGTGTGTGCAAGGGAGCATACAAGTCCAGCACACCCCGAGAGCAGAGAACACAGAGCAAAGGCGTCGCGCCGGGGTGTGTCCACCTCCGGTCACTGACGTGCTCCCGAGGTCAGCAGCACCTCACCTCTCTAACCCGTAGCCCCGGGAGGCCAGATGGTGGCGAGAAGCTGAACCGGCCCTGGGACAGGCCTGGGAAGTCCCCGAGCGGCTGGGGCCTCTCTCTACAGCGACAATCGAGGTAGACGGGCTCCCCAAGCCTGTCTGCTCCCCGCCTGAGCCTGCACCGAGACAGGCTCCTGAGTGCCTCGAGATGGTCACAGCTAAGTCCAAACCCAGCCGAGTGGCTTAGTCACCGAAACCACCTAGTCACTATTTCGAAAGGGTGGCTAAGGCACGAAGAAGGGAAGAGAACTCAATAAACCTAAAACTCACTCAAACTAAGGCAGGTGACAAAGGTATGAGATTCTCAGTGGTAGGGCCCGGTTCTCCCTCGTCCTCCAAGACCCGCACACATACCTGGAGGCACACACACCTGCAGGCACACACACCTGGAGGGACAGACACCTGCAGGAACACACACACCTGCAGGCAAACCTGGCATGGAAGGCCCTTAGTGCGCCTGCACCCACGTCCAGCCACCAAAGCACCGTCACTCACAACCACGGGCTCCCTTTGAACCGTAATATACTGTGGAAAACCCAGAAAGAGTTTCTCTAAAAACACGGGTCATCGCATCCACTCTTGCAAGAAACAAAAACCTGAAAAGCCTGAGAAAAACAATTAAGAACTGAATAACCATGTCATCCTCTGGATGAGGCAGAGAATCGCACCCCACAGCATGAAGGCCTCACCGTGAAGATAATCCCTCAATTTTCCATCTCCTTCTCTCTTTACAATCTGACGACACTCAAGCAAATCAAAAATATTGTCCAAGAGGGTCCCCTAAGTGAAACTGTGTTGCAGAGCACAGAAGCACACTCTGCCACGTCATGGCTTCTGGGCCCACAACTGGAATTCTGCCCGAGTCCTCTACCCAAGGGGCCGGGGTAAAGGAAGAACACGCGTGTTCTATGGACATACCAAAAGTAGAAATTTATCAACCTGGCCCCACCAGACCACCTGAACACAAGCCCTTTGCTCCACCTTCTCGTGTAACCAATGGCTAAATATAACTTGGCAGTGACCCAGCCACCGATCCATATATTAGATCAGATAATTAAAAATACAGGGTTATGTAATCTTATTTAATGGTTACTTGGCTTGGACTGAAACTCTCCAAAGCAATACCAGAGTGAGCGCTGGATTAAATGATAATGCGGACGAAATTTCTGAAGATGATTTTAGGAAGAGTCAGCACATCCCCGACCAGCAGATATAATATAAAACATGCACCACTACTTTCATCTCCAATTAGCCTCCTTGGCAAGAAGCTGCAAAGTCAATTCACTCGACAGGCCCTGATGTGTACGCCTGGGGCGGGGGGTCCCCACAACCTGTCTCTCTTAAACATCAAGTCAACTTTACCTATCACTGTTGGCAAAGTAGCCGACTCTGCGGAGGGGGCGGGGAGGGAGGACCTGTTATCCTGGGAAGATAAACGTAAAAGGCAACTAAACATGGAGCTTCGATAAGACCCAGCAATCCCACCAATCCCACTTTTGGGAATTTACCCAAAGGATACAAAAACACTAATCCGAAAGGATACATGCACCCTTATGTTCATTGTGGCACTGTTCACAATAGCAAAGGTATGGAAGCAACCCAGATGTCCAAAAATAGATGATTGTATCCAGAAGATGTGGTACATATACACAATGGAAAACTATTCAGCATGGAAAGAAGATAAACACATGCAATTTGCAGCGACATGGATGGAATTAGAGGGGATCATACTCAGTGAAATAAGCCAGAAAGAAAGAGAAAAATATCGAATGGTTTCACTTATAACAGGACTATAGGGAGGCCGGGTGGGAGAGAGACAATCAGTGGGGGGGGGGAGGAGGAAGGCGGAGGGAGGGAGGGAAAAGGGCACAAAATGGAATAGAAAAGAACACAAGGGACCATGGAGATGGATCACGGGTGAATTGGTGGTGGGCTACCTAAGGGGAATACAAAATGCAAAAGACATAAATAACAATAAAAATATACATTAAAAAAAAGAAGGCGGCAACTGCAGGAAGTGCAGGTCGGGAAGCCGCGCGCAGCCAGATGCCACCCCATTACTAGGAAAAGCGGGACTGGGCTGGGAAGTCGGTCTGGCCAGAGAACCCTGCAGGGTGATCTGCCACCAATGTCCGTTTCTTCAGAGAAAGCCACCAGACAAGAGAAAATCAAGGTCAGGAAACAGAGCATGAGTTACCTTGATTCCAGCAGGGGTTGCAACCAGCACTAGCGGAGCAGGCCCTTTGTGGGGGAGCAGGGAGCAAGGACAAGGGCTTACGAGGCACAAGAACCAGCTTCAACTGAAATCCATCTCAGCTGAGGCTCCTCAGCCCCCTTCCCTGAAAAGGGGAGACATCATCCTGGCCCCAGGATGTGAGAATGGAAGGGGGTGGCAGGTACCTGCTGAAGCCACATAGCAACTTTACTGCACTCTGAGCGCAGAAGGCGTGGCTCGCGCCTGCAGGGCTCTCCACAGAAGACACAGCCGGCCCACAGCAGGACGGAGGTGGCTGGGCTCCCCTTCAGCTCTGTGTGAGCTGGAACCCAGACCCCGAGTGGACACAACGACCCCTGAAAAACCGCTTCCCTTTAGAGGCAAACAGTCAAAAAGCAAGCTATGGAAAGATAAAATGCTTTTGCACAGCCAATGACAAGATGGTTATCCGATTTAAGAGCAAAACTTCCTAACTCATCATTCACATTCCGATTTGAAACACGGCGTGGTAGAAATGCACTTGTGATCCGGGAGTTACATAACAGAGCATAATTAATATTTTAAATGATCAGGCTTGGCATTCTGGATTCCAGCCTGTGATTTCAGGAGAAAGTGTCTGAAGTCATCTAAATGAACAGCAGTGAAGCCATCTGTGCAGCCCTCTCTTTCTTCCTTCACAGAACTGTTCAATTCGAGCAACGCACTGCTTACAGGAAATCAGGTTTTGGATGGGAAAGTAAGGTAATCAGGTGGAACACCTGAAAAAAACACTGAATGGCAGCATCGTCCGACGTCTGTTTCAAGGACCCAGAAGCCATTAACACTCGGAGAACATCGAAACCCCAAGAAATTTCCAGCGTGCAATACAACGCCTGACATCAAGGCAGAAAGAGAATTCTCACTTTCAGAACGAGAGCACTCACTACACTTTTAGTTAAGACTTGCCTTTAATGGAGGTCTGGGTAACACAGCTCTGATTCAGCTTCTTTATTAAGGAACACGCACAGTCCTCCCCAGCGACTGTGTCCAGGGATGACAACTCAGCAGGCGGCCAAAGACCCATGTGGCCCGTGAGGAGCCAGAAGTGCCAGGTGACCGTAGGACAGGCCAGCAGAACACGGGGACAGGACCCAGGTTCATTTTCTCTAATTGAAGAATGCTCACCTATTACTTTTTCATGAACCCATGTTATTAAAGAAATAAAAATAAGCCTGAAATTAAAATAAAATCAAAAGCCCTGTAAGCCGATTCCCTTTCAACAATTCAAACAGCTTTGCTTAAATTCTCAGAGACGCGCGTCCCCACCGGCTCCATCTGTCAACACACACACACAGCCTCGGAAGAACCGGCTTCCACAGGCAAAGACCGGAGGTCGCTGTTTTAAAAAATAGACATCCGTGGACCAGGGGAACACGTCTGCTCCATCTCTCACGCCCCACGATCAAAGAGCCAGCGCCAGCCTTAACATCAGCAGACCTGATTAATCCCCAGAACCAGAGAGTCACTGCCCAGTGTGACCCCTACAAAAGGTAGCAGATAATGTTTCCACCATCCCCCGGAGACCCCGTGATCCCCAAACCCATCTTTCTCTGAAACACAAATTCCAGATACAGGAGGAAAAGAGAACTGCCGGGGAGAAAGGAGGCTTCCTTTACCGTCCATCTCAGAAGATCACTCAGGAAGCCCGAGGAGGCACCAGCCAGGGGGAGCTGTCCGGAGGAAGGCACGCCTCCATAAACCCCGTGCCCCCGTCCCGGTCCCGTTCTTGCCAGTTCACACCCGGAGCTGGCTGAGGAGTGCTGAGATGGCACAGGCAGCAGAGACGCCTTGGCCAGTGCTCTGAACCTCTAGCCAGTCACCAGTGAGGGCCACCCACTCAGCGCTTCCCAAACAGAGAACAGAGGAGCCAAGGAGGGGATTCCTGAGCCGCCGCTTTGAGCCCACGGACCCTCCTGAGGGCCAGCCTGCAAGGCCTGGATGAGCTGCCCACGCCCAGGGAGGCGGACCCCCCAGCAGGGCAGCTAGGGGCTGGACACGGGAGAAGTGGAGGGCGCTGCCCTAGGACTGCTGGATCCTTTCCCTGGCAGATGTGTGGGGTCTGACCCCAAACCTCCCCAAGGTCCTCAAACTTCACCAACCATACAAGCACCTGTTCCCTTCACCTCTTTGGCATGTGATCCCCTCAAATCCTTCCATCTTCTCCAGTTCCTCAGGCAGACCCTGTACCCTACTTCCAGAGTCCCCTAGTCCCCTCCAAAGACCTCCTGCCAACCCCCGCCCCGCCCCGCCCCCACAAAGCCCCCAGATGCTCTTTGTCCTCCAGCCAGAAGTTTCCCTCGGGCTTCCTCGAGTCCCCAGAGATTCCCTGCAAGTCTCAGCCAGACACCCCAGCCTTCTCCGTCGTTCCCAAGTCCCCAAGTTCACATCTCGGCTTTCGCCCCAAATGTGCCCGATTCTCCGGGCCCCACTCAAACCCCCGGCCCCCATGGCCAGCTGAGTCCCTCCAGTCATCCCGAGTCTACTTCCAGCCT
>PVIJ01025371.1:0-10780 GCA_004024925.1 Scalopus aquaticus
ATACTCAGTGAAATAAGCCAGAAAGAAAAAGAAAAATATTGAATGGTTTCACGTATAACTGGACTATAGGGAGGCCGGGTGGGAGAGAGACACTCAGCGGTGGGGGTGGGGTGGGGGGAGGGGAGGATAAGGGCACAAAATGGAAGAGAGGAGAATACAGGGGACCATGGAGATGGATCACGGGTGAATTGGTGGTGGGTTGCCCAAGGGGAATACAAAATGTAAAAGACATAAATAACAATTAAAAAAATAAATAAAAATAAATAATAAAAATAAAATAAATAAAAAAGGAAGAAGAAACAATATCTGAAACATAAACAAAAAGAGTAATGATAATGTATCTTCTGAAAATGATATGAGATAAACAAGCTTGGAAACATAGTGAATTAAGGGCTTAGTGTAATGCTTTGCACATAGACTAAATATAAGCTATTTTTTATTGTATTTGTTTCTATTAGTATTATGAATCCCAGAACAATGCATTTTCATTAGACCTGGCTGTCTACTTCAGCTGTCATCATAGATGTTTCCTCATCCTTCCAATCCATATCAAAATAGTCAAAGGGAGCTATTGCTAGGCATGCTTTCTTCCCTCGGTGTCTTACCTCTGTTTCTCTTTGGGCCTTGAATATATTTCATCTGCATTTTTAGTATCAGTATCCCTTCACAAACTCCCTTAAGCATCTTCTTTCACATCCCTCTCTTTTCTAAAGTAACAAAATCCCCAAATTATTTTGAATCGAGTTGTCAGTTATTTGAGGCTTGAGCCGAGTGTTACCTGAGAACTGTCACAGAACCACATTATGTGTCACTCTGAATTCATTCAGGCTCTCAACTCTGCCTGTAAATTCTCTCATATTTTTTTAAAGATTATTTATTTTTGCATACAAGCTGAGGTGCAGGCCAGAGGTGTGGGGTGGTGAGAGGATTCACCAGAGACAGAGTGGGGAGCAGAACAGGCAGATCAACTGAAGCACACTGCTGAGAGGAGCAGCGGGCAAGCCAGGAGAGGTCTGCTGCACCATGTGGGAATCTCCCCAGTGGGCATGGAATTCACACCACCGCAGCCAGGACAGCACCACAGCGCTGCGCTTAACCCATTGTGCTACCAGGGAGGCCCAATTCTCCCATATTTTGATGCAACTAATTCATATCTTCTCCTCAAACTCCCAGTGCTATTTTCTGAAAGTCCTTACCCGCCAGAGCTAATGACATTGTCTCAACCTTCCTAATGAAAGTCAAAGCAATCAACCAAGAGCACCGTCATTTTTTTTCTACTAAGAAGTATATCTGTTGACCTAACTTAGACCCACACTCACTGCATCTCCTCCAGTTACAGTAGCCAACGTGGCAACCCTCAAGCTAAAGACCAGTTCACCCACTACTATGACTCCCACTAACTGGTACCTCTCAAGAAGCTGCTGTAACATTTCCTTCTTACAAATTAGTTTATTCATGTGTGATTAATAACTATATCCTTGTATTCATCTACTACAAACAAGAAATAAATCAAGGTTATAAATTTTATTCACTCCATATTTCCCTCTATGCAATACTCTATTTCCCTTTTTTCATGGAAACACTTTTGTTAAGCCTTATATATTATATATAGTAACTAATTTCTTTAACTTCTAATTCCCTTATCTATTCAAAATTGATTCTCACATGATGGTACAGATAGTAAATTTACCAGTGTCACCAATGACTTTATATTATCCATGACCAATTGTCTGTCTTCACCTTAATTGACCTTTAGGCAGAATTTTAACACTTGAACATTCACTCCCTTTAAAAAACATTGCTTTCTTCTGACAATGATGATGCCATATTCACTTGTATTTTCTTTCTACTTATTTGGTTTTCCTTTGTAAACTGTTTGTTCAAATTTAAATTATACAGTTGCCAAATTAAACTACAATCTTCTCTTTTTCTCATTATTCCATTCTTAGATGACCTAATCAGCTCCATGGATTTCCAATGAATTCAGTGTTATAGACAATGCAATGACTCCAATTTCAAATCTCTAGTATTGACTTTTTCATTAAGCTGTACCAGATGATTTGTATATAGCTTAATTTATTTGACAAGTTAGCCATTATCTCAGTTATCACATGGACAAAACAAAACTTTTATTTATACTCCTGGAAAAAGAAGCAAGCAACCAAGCCACCTGACCCACCCAAAGCATCTCAGAAAAAGATTTAACAGATCTTCACCTTTCCATTTTATTCTGCATGATCTACCTTCTCCACCTAGCCATATTGTCATTTAAACACAAAACCACACACATTTATTCAACAATTGATTCAACAATTGATATAAAATGTTTCATGTAAATAAATAATCAACCAAAAGAAGACAGAAAAAGGAAAGTAGGCAGAAAAAGCCAAAGACAACAGTTAGAAAATATTAACAATCCCTAAATTTAGAGGGGTAAAAATTCAAATAAAAATCAGAGATTACATGCAATTACACATTGCATTAAAAATAAGATTTAAATCTATACTCAATATATATAATGACACAAATATTTCAAAATTTAATAAATAAAGAAAAAAAAACAGAATAATGCTCACCAGAAGCTGGTGAGTTAGAGAAAAGAGGAGTTATTTTTTAAGTTGGTACAGAGTTTCAGTTTGGCATGATAACAGAGATTTATAGATGGATAGTGGCAATGATTGTGCTAAATTTTGGATTTAGTCTCACTAAAAATTGGTAAAATGTTGAATTACATATAGATATTAACTACAATAAAAAATTTAAAAAGCATCTCATGTTAACCAATAGAAGGCTGTTGGTATAGCGTTATTAATGTCAGAATAATAGAATGCATAATAATAATAAACTCAGAGAAAAGTAATTTTTTTCAAGATACAGGAATAAACTCAACAGAAAATCAAATTATCTTAGACATGATTTTACCTAGCAATGGAGGTAAAAATTATTTTTTAAAAAAAATTATTAAACCTAAGTTCCCAAAATCCAATGAGTGGATGTAGGGTGGTATAAATACACAATACAACGCACTTAGCAGTGTATTAAAAAAAGGATGAAATTTTATCATTTGCAAAAACACGGATAAAACTGGAGGGAATTAAGCTAAGCAAAAATAAGTTAAAGACAAAGACAAATGCTGGGTGATTTCACTCACTGTGAAATATAAAGAAACAAAACAAAATAACAGAGAAAAGTAAAAACCACAACAAATCCCAGAAATTTGACTGCAGAATTGAGGTTTCCAGAATAGGAGTGTAGAAGAAGGGAAGCAAAGTAGTGAGAGACTCAGTAGACCATAGTAGAGGAATATTAGCTCCTTGATGTGGTAACATACATGTGAAGAAGTTTGAACCAACACCCCTAAACCATATAGAGTGTCGTCAACAAATGTTACCCCAATAAAAAGACATATTAAAAAATAGCATAGTCAACATGATAAAGGCCATATATGACAAACCCATAGCCAATATCATTCTCAATGGTGAAAAACCGAAAGCCTTTCCCTTGAAATCTGGAACAAGACAAGGTTGTCCACTGTCACTACTGCTTTTCAATATAATACTGGAAGTTCTCATCAGAGCAGTAACACAGGAGAAAAGCACACAAGGAATCCAACTAGGGAAAGAAGAAGTAAAGCTATCACTATCTGCAGATGATATGATAATATATAGAGAGAACCTGAAAAACTCCACAGAAAAACTAATCAAAATAATAAACCAATTTAGTAAAGTAGGGGGATACAAAATCAACACACAAAAATCAGTAGCTTTTCTATATGCAGACAATCAATCTGAAGAAGAGGAAATTTTAAAATCTAAACAAAAAAATCAAATACCTGGGAATAAACCTAACAAAAAAGGTAAAGGACCTATACAAAGAAAACTATAAAACATATTAAAAGAAATAGAAGAAGACACAAGGAATTGGAAAGACATTGCCTGCTAATGGATTGGAAGAATTAACATTATTAAAATGGCCATATTACTGAAAGCAATTTACAGATTCAATGCTATTCCAATAAAAATCTCAATGAAATTCTTCAAAGAGAGAGAATGAATACTGATGAAGTTCATATGGAACCACAAAAAAACCTCGAATAGCCAAAGTCATTCTCACCAAAAAGAAGGAGAATGGAGGTATCACCCTCCCAGATTTCAAACTATACTACAAAGCCATAATAATTAAAACTGCATGATAATGGAACAAAAATAGACACATACACCAATGGAATAGAATAGAAAACCCAGATACCACCCCACATATATATGGACAGCTAATCTTTTATAAAGGTGCAAACAACGTGCAATGGAACAAGGGCAATTTGCTCAAAAAATGGTGCTGGGAAAACTGGAAGACTACCTGCAGAAAAATGAAACTAGACTACTACCTCACGCCATGCATGAAAACCAATTCAAAATGGGTAAGAGACTTGGACATAAGACCTGAAACCATACAATATATAGAAGAAAACAGGCAAAATACTACATGACATACATGTTACGTAACATTTTTAAAGATACATCCCCCAAAGCAAAGACAGTGAAGGGAAAAGATAAACAGCTGGAATTACATCAAATTAAAAAGCTTTTGTACAGCAAAAGAGGCATTAGCCAAAACAAATAGCCCACTGACTGGGAAAAAATATTAGCATTCCATACAACAGACAAGGGAATGATCACAAAAATCTATAAAGAACTCACATGACTCAACAAAAACAAAGCAAAAAAATGTGGTCAAAAAATGGGTAAAAGAATTTAAAAGACACTTCTCCAAAGAAGGAATGCAAATTGTAAACAGGCATATGAAAAAATGTTCATCATCCCTCATAATCAGGAAAATGCAAATAAAAACCACAATGAGATACCACCTTACACCAACAAGAATGGCACACATTAAAAAAAAAAAAAAAACAGGAAACAAATGGTGGCGAGGATGTGGAGAAAAAGGAATATTCCTACACTGTCGGTGGGAATGCAAACTGGCCCAACCTCTATGGAAAGCTGTATGATGGTTTCTCAAACAACTAAAAATCGAGCTTCCATACAACCCAGCAATTCCACTCCTAGGAATATACCCAAGGACACCAAAACAGTAGTCCAAAAGGGTACATGCACACCTATGTTTATTGCAGCACTATTTACAAAGCTAAAATATAGAAACAACCCAAATGCCCCAAAATTGATGACTGGATCAAGAAGATGTAGTATATATACAATGGCACATATACAAGATGATGTGGTACATATACTACTCAGCAATCAAAAATGAAAAACTAATGCAATTCTCAGCAACATGGGTGGATCTAGAAGGTATCATGCTCAGCAAAATAAGCCAGAAGGAAAAAGAAAATTATTGAATAGTATCACTTATAGGAGGAATATAAGAGAGCCAAATGAGAAATCAGAAGAAGAAAATAGCACACAAATCAAAAAAAGAAACAAAAACTAGCAGGCAACCACAAATAAGAGACATTCTGCAGGGGAGGGGGGAGGAAGAAGGACCAAAATAGGAGAGAAAAGAGCACAAGGGACTATGGTGATGGTTCATGGATGAACTGGTGTCAGGAAACTAATGGGGGATACATAACAGTGTACAGGATATAAATTAAATAAAATTAAATAAAACAATAACACATTGAATTCAATACACCATGACTAAATGGGATTTCTGTCAGAATCACATAATTGTTTTAACATTCAAAAATCAAACAATGTAATTTACTATATTAACACATAAATAAGAAACACAGTATGCTCATCTTAATATTCACAGAAAGCATTTGGTAAAATTTTCTATACAGTCATTATAAGAACTTTCAGAAAACTAGAAATAGAAAAGTACTTTGTCTTGAGAAAGAGCATCTGAAAAACCTACAGTTATATTATACATAGTAAAAACTGCTCTCCTTCTATGATAAGTAACTATAAAAAGACACCCTCATTCATCACTTCTATCCATAATATATAATAATCTAGCCTATTCATTGAGGAGAAATAAAATAAAATGCATCAGAATTGAAAGAGTGTAAAACTGTATTTGTTGATGAATATTCTCTAGAACAAAATATCCCTGAAAATACTGACAAACAGACATGAAGTGGAACTCAGAATAACTGCTTTAAAAAAGGTAAATTAAAATAACATATACGTATTCATTAAGAGATCGTATTTATAGTAGTTCGACTTAAAAAGTGTCCACCATGTGTGTTCATATGGGTTATTGACTTCTAAATTTGGGTGACCATTAGAGGGTCTATGGCATAAAAGAAAAGAAAAATACACAAAAAAGTGTATTTAGTGATCTAAATTTTAAACAAGAAACTTAGATGGAGAGAAAAGATAAACAACTGCTAAGCTGAATTTATCGACCCCTTTTGTAAAAGACATGTTGTGCAGGAAATCATTAGGATGGCTTTCATTTGTGAAAATAAACTTTATTTTATTTATTACTATAACCACATTCCAACTGAGTAAGTTCACCAGGCAGATTTCAGATCACCTCAATCTCCCTTCTATCTTCATTTGGACTTTAGTCCCTTTTACAGTCTATCTCTATACATAGACTTTTGAAATCAATAGAAACTCCCTGTTCAAATCAACAATCTGAGAGTATGAAACCAAATGGAAAGAGTGACCCTTGAGATAGTATTGCTCTTGAAATTGAAAAGTTATCTTGGTTATTACAAAGCACATTTCCTATTTCAAGGGCAGTAAAGTTATGTGTTAAAAAGTGTTTCTAAAACAGCCTTCATATTCAGCCACTCACTGGTGTTGTAAAATTGAATTGAGATTTTAAAAATGACGATAATAAAAAAGCAATAGTTTAAAAATAGTTTAATAAACTGGTTAGTATGTACAATCATGGTTTTGAAAACACCAGACTGCAAATTTCCATTTTAAAATAACTTTAGAAAACTAACTTATTAAAACATAATAGAGGAATTCTAATCACATATTTCACATATTGTGGTAAAACAAATATATAATATTAAGTTTGACAATGGACCTACTTTTTAGTGCAAAATGCAGTAGCATTAATTGCATTCAGGATGTTGTAAAGGCATAAACAATGTGTACTTCCAAAATTTTTCATCACTCCAAACAGAAACCTACATCCCTTAAACAGGGATTCCCCATCCCTCTACTCTAGTGCCCAGTAAGCTTTAATACACTGTCTGTCCCTTTGAATTTAACTATTCCAAATCTTTTATATTAATGGAATCATGCAATCTCTGTAAGAAAACAACTGTTCAGCCATACCAAGTATCCCTTTTACATGGAATGTGATTCTTTTTTTGCCACTTTCAAGATTTTCTTTCGTTGTTTTGAATTTCAAATTTTGAATAGAAGGTGTCTCAGTCTGGATCTCTTTCAGCTTCTCCTCACAGAGTTTGCAGTTTCTTGAGTATGTAGTTTGAGGCATTTTATCAAATTTGGGCACTTTTTGACCATTACTTCTTTAAATATTTTCTCTTCCTTTTCTCTCTTCTTGGTATTCCAGTTTTAATGTGATGGTCACTTTCATGTGACTTTTTCCATTCCTCAAACTTTATACTTTCAATTACCTCATCTTCAACAACTTTGATTTTTTTTAAATAAGTGCTTGTACTTAATCAGTTTCAGGATTTCTAGCTGACTCCTTAACTGTTTGTCTCTTTATTTATATTGACTATTTGTTAATAAATTGTTCTGAATTTCTTTAGTTTTTTTTTTTTTTTATATGGTTCCCTTAGTTTGTTAAAGCAGTTGATTTCATGCCTTTTATTAATATAACTTTAATGTCTGGACTCCCTCAGGATGGCTTTTCAAATAATCTTTTCCTATGAATGAGGTTTATTTTCCTGTTCTTTGTAATATTATTTTTGTCTAGGATAGAACATTTTGAGTATTGTAATAATGCAATTTATATATACAAAATTTTAGAGACCAGATTCTCCCCTTCGTTGGAGGTTGCTTTTTTTTTTTTTTTTTACAGAATCCAGCAGTCATCTTACTCTTATAATAATTTTCAGAATTATTTTGACAGTTTGTGTTTCTTTTGTGTGTTGTCATTGAAGTGTGTCTTATTTTTGTACTCAAAATACACAAAAATAAGTGTGTCTTATTTTTGTACTATTATTTGACACAGATTTCCTTAAATATTTAGATTAAAAAATTCTTATAGACACTTCTAGAGAGGCAATTCTTAAGGAGACAAACCAAATGTACCCATCAGAGAGCGACTACACTAACCAAATCATTAAATGCCACGTCCTTACTGTCTACCCTTGTAATGTGGTCTCTTACCCCATAATTTCAGAAAACAGGAGAAATGGGGATAGAAAAATGTGCAGTGCTCTTTTACCATAATTCACCAACCTCTCCTTTCATCACACTGACTTTACTTGGTTGCTATGAGTGTGTGATCAGGTTCCAGATTTCCAAAAATCATAACTTTTCATAGCTTTTCCCAGGTTCATGGTTACTACTGTGGAGGGAATGAGATCTGAAACTTCCTACTCTTCCATTTTCCATGATGTTAACCCTAGATTATGTTTCAATTTATCTTTCAGTCTATCTATCATACCATTTAAATGCATAACAATTAAAGCAATTTGCTCTAAACAGTATTTTAAGTGTACAATAGTGTCAATAAACATAGTATGAACTGCAGAAAATATATTTAGAGCATCACAAGTAACTTAGTCCATTACTGTTCATACATATTTTTTTCTAACAATATCTCATTTTATTCTCACATCTTGCATAGGTATTACTCCTATCTCAGAACTTAAATAGTAAAGATTACAATTCATAACTTGTAAATGGGATAACCAGAATGCAAAGTCAGGTCTCTTGTGTCCATACTCTTTTCAACAATGCAAAACTGCTATGATTTAGATATTATTATGTGGGTAATTTGAGTAAATTACGAATTAAAAATGCATAAATTGAAGAATCTGTATGTTTTTCAAGACTATTTTATCCTGTTATCAAAGTTGTCACTGTTGTTTTTGAATAAGGGAATGAACACTTTTACACTGTTTTATGTAATAAAAGCAAACATCCCAGCGAAGTGCATTCACTTCCTTTCCTAGATGGCATTATTCTAAAATTTGAGAGAGGTGTCAAAACACTCAAATCTAAAAATAAGACTAAGATGGCAAAAAATGCTTTCATGATTTCAGTTTGAGTTGTGGAACTTTTGAGTAGTTTAGAAGTAAGTGAGTTATGTGAATAGACTATGTCTTACTAAGTCAGCATTACATTATTGTTAATTGCTTTATGTAAATAGCAGCAACCTGAGAGATGACATCTAATACACATACACATAATGGATCCTCTTACATTTTCTGCTTCAACTAGGAAGTTATCAGTTTGTTGGATATAAGCTGGTCAACTTACATATAAACATACATAGAGCTCATATTTTAAACCACTATGCAGAATGTTCATATTTAAAGCTAGCCATTAATATCTCACCTTTTATTTCATTATTTAATATCTCTCAAAATGTATGACTTACTGAATCTTACTCATCATTTTCAAACACATTTATTTTATGGTATGCTAATTTAAGTGGTTTCATTTATTTTATCTCTAACTCTTTATAGCTAGCAAAATTAAACACTTTTTTGATAATGAACATGTAACAGTAATCTCATTAAATGACCTTATCATTTCTAACATTTATATTTTTTTTCTGGATTTGCTGTGCACCAATCTGTGATTATGACAATGTTATATTTCTCTCCAGGATTTTTGTCTTTTAATTTTTGCCACATAAGCTATCCACTACTGCATAAAAAGCTACACAAAATTACCCTGTTATTAAAATATCATTCTGTTTTTGTCCAGATATTATCAATTTGATCATGGTGTTTCTTTCAGTAATGCATATCATGTTTGTACAGTTAGAAGGGGAACTAAGGGATCCCATTTCAAATTGTCTCACCCACTTAGCAACTTGGTGCTGCTGCTCAGCTACAAAAATCTGGGCTGGAGCTGCAGCTCCAGCTCGGGATCTCATTTCCTCTCTGCATAGTCTTTTCCATGAGCTACTTGAACTGACTGGTAGCAGGGTTCTAAGAGTGAACATGCAAACATCAAGGAAAAAAATACATGACTTTTTTATGACCTGCCTTTGAGATTCATAAAATATCACTTTCAGCAGCTCTTCTGCCTGCCTGTAGTCACAGGCGTATCTTTTCACAAAAGTTTCCCCTTTGCAAAAAAGCAGCAGTTCCTCTCTGCCCACCTGGTTCTGCGCAGGCGCCTCTCTTCACTTTCTCATTCTCCTAATAATCCCGTCCTTTTAAAATGTAAGAAAAATCACTTTTTCCATATTCCATTGGTTATGGTAACTTCAAAGTCTTTATGAGTTTGAAAAGGAAAGGACCTATGTCATACATTGTTTGGATCATTTTAAAGTTTTACAAGATCATGTGAAACAGGAGATATTGTTTCAAAAGCACACTTCAAATGTACTCTCTGTGTTATACTGTACTAACTATAAATACCTGTGAAAGAAAGCATTACAATGGGAGATATTTTTCAAAAACACATTTGAAATGTATTTCAAAAGTCAGGTGTACTGTCCATATTCTCTGTTACAAAAGGAAGCTTATAATATTTGATTGTCAAGTATAATATTTTGCTCTGGATATAAAACTTAATCAGCCAGATGAAATATTTTAATAAGTTTACACATGTTTAGTATGAGCTAGAAATTTTCTGTTATCACATTTTTTCACAGAAAATATTTTGTCCCTTTGAAGTATTGTTTTTTTTTTTTTTTACTGTTA
>PVIJ01025372.1:0-10779 GCA_004024925.1 Scalopus aquaticus
CAAAGATTAGTTGTTCATAGATATGTGGCTTTAATTCTGGGTATTCTATTTGGTTCCATTGGTCTTTCTGTCTGTTTTTGTTCCAGTACCATGCTGTTTTAATTATTATGGCTTTGTAATATAGTTTGAAATCAGGGAGTGAAATTCCTCCGTTTTCTTTCTTTTTAGTTAGGAGGGCTTTAGCTATGTGAGGTTTTTTTGTGGTTCTATATGAATTTCATCACATTATCACTATTTCTTAATGTTTATTAAGTCTCACAAAAATTCTGATTAACAGATTTAACCTGCCTCCCCCCACATTTTACAGTGAAGAAACAAAGGTTATTAAACTTAGTTATATAACTAAGCAATTATGTACTGGCTTGAAGTAACATAATTATTCACTTAACAAAAATACATTGACTATTTTCTAGGGATTAGTAAATGAAGAAGATGCCAGATTTGAACTCACATATAACTTCAAATCCTATCCCTTTCTTCTCCTTTTTAACAAGGTTGATTTTAATAGTAGATTGAGTACAATTACAAACCCATAAGAAAAAAACCAATAATCCAAAAGAAAAATTGGTGAGGTGCATCAAGAAATAGGTCACCAAAAAATTAATAACAAGTGAGTTTAAAGGACACAATAGGGTATAAAATTTTAAGGACATTTCAATAAAAGGAATGCAGAAAAAAGGCAATGGCCTTCAATTGGGGACTTATTAAATAAATGATGGTAAAACATAAAATGAAAATAAATTTACAGAGTTCACACTTAATTACTGACTTTAAATTATTCTTTTACACACTTTTCTTCTTATCAATTCATTTTTCTGATAATATATGAAATATTACTCAATCTTATTGAAAAGAATCAGAGAAACTGGTATGTTGTTCTCAAGCTTCCTCATTTCCAGAAAAATGACAAGAGTATGGTCAAATAGCAGGTTGAGGTTCTCAGAAAGGTAGGAAACAGAGATAAACATTATAGGGAAATAAGATAAAGGCCAGCCTATTCTAATCTCTCCTAATCAAACTCAAGTGAAATCCAAAAGGGACTGGCATCTGATCGAGTGGAGACTGTGGGGGTAGGTAGGAGGGGTTGCAAAAACATACTATTCTCTGATTCACAGGTCTCATCTGCCCTGATGTCCCTCATGGGACATTTCAGGGGAGACCAGTGGAAGATGCAGAACAACCTGGACTGTTCTATAATCTTCCATCTTCTATAATGGATTGATAACAATTTCAGTTCTATATACACTTTAGCTATTTTAAAGAGATGAGGATTAGAAAGTGCTTAAACTAGAAACTTGTGTGACAGAGACTGATATATACTCTCCATATTTATTCTCCCTTCTTCTTATTAATACAGTCACCATTTCTTAGCATGGCAAATAGTTACCTAAAATGAAACCCCTTTCAATGATTTGTTGAGACCTGATGGTGAAGTGCTGATAAATAAGTTATAAGTGGAAGTTAGATTCTAGACCTTGTCCTTAAAGAGAAGAAATGCATTCTTTGTCTTTTCTCTTTTATTTTAGTGGTAATGTAGACACAAATATGGGAATGTTGGTTACTATCTTGGATCAATGAGGATGTTGAAGAGCAAAATGAAAGGGCCAGAGTTCCAGTTCCTGATAAGATGGAGTAGACACACTGCCTTGTCTCTCCCACTGAATGCAATTATAAAACCTGGACAAAATATTTGCAACTGATATTTGAGGATACTAAAAAGTAAACGATAGTGGGAGAATTGGGAATAAGACCAGGACTCAAAGAATCACCAAATCAGTGATGACTGCCCCCTGCCCCTTTTCTTCTGTTATCCCTAGCCCTGACCCAAGGCTGCCACAATCTGGAAAGTAGGTTCTTGGGCATAGTCATAGACAGCTCCAGGGAAAGTCCTGCAGTCATGGTTTGAGGAATGAAAAAAGGTATCCCTAACATATGAGAAATACCCCATTTCTCTTTGTTTTCCCCATTCTCTTGCGCTCAGTCCCCAGGACACTCTGGGATGGTGGTGGCAACAGCAGTGCTAATGGCAGCAGGCAGATACTTACAACTGAGGGGAAATTTCCTTTCTGATAAGAAGGTCTGTGGTCCCCAAAATGTATATTTATATATGTTTCTGGTAAATATATATTTACTTTACATTTATATATACACAAATATATAGATATATATTTATACATACGCATACATACATATGTATATTCTTTTTTTCTCTCTGTCTTTTTAATACTTGGCAGTTATAGGATACATGCAATGGAGTAGAATGAAAAAGCCCTAGTTTCTGGCCAGAGGACCATAAACGGGAGTCCACGAAACAAGAAATTACCAGAAATATCAGAGTATGGAGAACTTAGGAAAGAAGCCCCATGTAGTTACTGGGTTCACCCCAAGTTATATATACACAGATCTGACCCTAAAGTGACATACTATTGAAAGATAGGCCACCACTTAAGTCCCAGTCTGGCCACTGGGTGGCACATGTGAACAGATATGAATAGTACAGGAAAGAATTTGAAAACAGAATTGACAGTGGAATTATAGTTCACAGAAAGCTGGTCATAACTTGATACCTAAAGGGAAACAAACAACAGGACTTCATCAAAATCCAAAAAAGTTCCTGCACAGTGAAAGAAGCTATTATCAGAACAAAAAACCATCCTACTGAAAGGAAGAAGATATTTGCAGAATCATACATCTGACAAGGGTTGCTATCCAAAATATATAAAGAACTCCTAAAACTTAACAACATAAAAATGAACAATCCAATTAAAAAAATGGCAGATTATCTTAAGAGATGCTTCTCCAAAGACGTGTACATTAAATTGTACATGGGTACATGAAAAGATGTTCATCATCTCTTATTTTTAGGTACATGCAAATCAAAACAATATAGTATCATACCACCCCTGTGAGAACAGCTATTATCCAAAAGACAAGAAGAAACAAATGTTGGAAAGGATGTTGTAAATAGGAACCCTGTATACTCTTGGTGGGAATGTAAATTGGTGCTTCCATTATGGAGATTTCACACAAATTAAAAATAATAATTCTATATGACCCAGTTATTCCACTTCTGGGTATTTACCTGAAGAATGTAAAACCACTAATTTGAAGAGACATATGCACCCCCACATTCATTGGAGCCAAGGATTTGAAACAACCTAAGTCTTTAAAAGATGTCTGTGTAAAAATATATATACTATGTCCATATTATTATGTTACACGTATGTGTTTACACACACACACACCACATACCACATACACACACCCACACTGGAAATACTACTCAGATATTTAAAAAATGAAATTCTGTCATTTGCAATAACATGGATGGACCTAAAGGTATTATGATTAGTGAAAAAATTCAGGGGGAGAACAACAAACACCATATGCTTTCACCCATATGTGGTACATAAAGAGACACATCAATGAATGAATTAAATAAAACAAAAATAAATTTTAGAGTATAAGACTAAATTAGTGGTTATCAGAAGAGAAAGATGAAAGGGGTGGGTAAATTAGCAAAAAGAGGTCAATTTTATGGTGAAAGATAGGATGGAATTTCAGTGTTGAGCTTAATATTGTATATACTGGTGTTGACATGTAATGGTGCACACCTAAAGCTGTATAGTGCAATGTTACTTCAATAAAAAATAAATTAAAAAAAAAAAAAAGAACTGATGCCTGAACCAAATAGGGCTATATCCTGGTAAAAACAAAAATTTCAATGCTTCCTATGGAATTTAAACAAGACGTGAAGTCTCATGACATAATATCCAAACTGTCCATGACAGAATCCAAAATTATTTGGCATATTAAAAACCACAAAAATCTCAATTTTAAAGGGAAAAGACAATCAACAGGCACCAATGCAATATCTCACATGTTGAGATTATCTGACAAGAACTTTAAAGTAAATGTTACAAATTGCTTCCATAAATAAGGGTGAACTTCTTTTAATGAATGAAAAGATAGAAAGTCTCAGCAAAGAAACATAAGATATAAGGAAAAGGAAATAGAAATTTTAGAAATGAACAACACGATAAATGAAATAAAAATTGTATCGGATGGATTCAAAAGCAGAATGGAGATGATAAAGGTAAGAGGCAGAGAACTTGCAGAACAGTAGCAGTCATCCAGTCTGAACTACGGAGAGAAAATGTTTGGGGGAAAAAGGAACATAAACTTAGCAACTCATGATTTAATACCACCGGTCAAACATTTGTGGTCTCAAGAGTTGCAGGATATGAGGAGAAAGGGTATTGTACAGAAAAGTACTTGAAATAGAAGCTGAAAACACCCCGAATTTCTCAGAAGACAGAAAGCTACAGAGTCAAGCACCTCATTCCGGAGACACAAGAAATCTATGTCCAGATTCATCAAATCAACTGCTGGAAACTAAAGACAGGAAAAAAGTTCTTAAGGCAACCAGAGAAAAACACACATTACAGATAGTGGGAGATAATTCAATGACCATGGATTTTTTATCAATAACTAGATGTCAGGAAGAAGTAGGAGAACATTTTTAAAGTGATGAAAGAAAATGTCAACCCAGAATTGCATTCCTAGGATAAACCAAACTTGTTTTTTTTTTTAATTTTTAATTGTTATTTTTATTTATGTCTTCCACATTACTGTATATTCCCCATAGGTTTCCCACAAACAATTCACCCGTGAGCCATTACCACAGTCCCCTGTGCTCCCCTCTCCCCTGTTCTGAGCCCCAATCCTCCTAATCCAAACTTGTTTATGAGATATCTTGTTTTATACTTTGCTGAACTTCATTTGCTTGTATTTTACTTTTTCTTCTTTATTCATGAGAGAGGTTGGTATATATATATATATTTTTTTTCTGTGTTAGTTTTTTATTTCAAGATTATACTAGCCTTAGAACACAAACAGGGAAGTGTTTTCTCTCTTTTTCTATACATAATAACAGTTGCATAAGATTATTTGTATTTAAAATTGTCTAACAGAATTAGCTGGGAAGACTTCTGGGGCACAGAAGTTTTCTATGTTGAATTTAAAAAAATTGATCAAATTTCTGTAATGTTTTTAGGATGTTAGATATTCTATTTCTTTTTGAGTCAATTCTGGTAACTTGTGTTTTTCTAAATATTTACTCATCTAAACTTTCAAATGTTTTGGCATAAAGTTGTTTATAAGAGCCTCTTAACGTTTAAAGATTGCAGCATCTAGCAACGCTTTTTATTCTCAATGCAGTTAATTTTACTGTTTCTTTTCTTCAGAGTCTTTCCAGAGATTTTTCAATTTTACGAGTTGTTAGAATATCAGCATCTGACTTTGAATCTATTTCCTATTTCATCAATTTCTGTTTTTATTATTTCCTTTCCATTGCCTTTGAGATTATTTTGGTAACTTTTTTTCTAGACCTTTACCTCAATTTCAAACTATAGCTAAATAAATTCTAGTCATTTATATTCTCTCTCTCTCTCTCTCTCTCTACACACACACACACACACACACACACACACACACACACACACACACACATATGCATGTAATGCTATAACTATCCCTCTAAGCTCTGTTTTTATTTATCCCTTAATTTCTATTTGTAGTGTTATTTTTATGGCCATTCAGATTTAAATAGTCCTAGTTTTCTTTTTGATGAGAAAAAGTACAGCATTTTGATTACAAGTGTGGCATCTAGTGTTTTACTGATTGACAGCAATCCTATCGTTATACAAACTTGGGTAAATCACTTAACTCCTTGGGGACACTGATTGCTTTGTTTGCAGAAATTGGAGAAAATAATGTCATCTACCTCAAGGGGATTTTTGTGCAGATTAAAAGGAGCCTCACACACAGTAGAAGTATACTGTTATTTCTTTAGCTGTTATTTCTTTTTTAGCTGTTACTTCTTTTTTAACTCATTCATTATAGTTCCTTAACTTCAAATTTCTAATTATCCTTTACACTTTATTTTCAGTCTTTGATTGGAGAACTTCTTCTGTCTGATTTCAATTACTGTATGACTTAGTAAATGTTCAGTTCTGGAAATATTCCACATGTGTTTGAGAAGAAAATGTATTCTGCAGTGTAAAGTGCAATGTTGTACTTAATTGTTGTATCAAGTCAGTGCTCTCTCAGGGAAATGGAAACCATGCTAGGTATTTCAAACAGAGAATTTAATGCAGGAAATTGTTTACAAATTCTTTAGAAGGGTTAGAAGAGTGGAAAAAAAAGGAGGGGGAGCTTAGTAAATGCAGAAAGCAATTGACAAAATATAGCACACATTTATGATAACTTTCAGTAAACCAGGAAAAATGGAAACTTCCTCATTTTTTATAGGGGGAATATACTCCCCCTCCCCCAAAGAGAAAAGTTAAAACAGGCTTTATCCAGAGCCTGGGATGCCTGCACAGGAGGGTGAGAAAGCCACTACTACTTAGAGCTGTGGCTGCTGTTTGTGCAGAATAGAAACATACAGAGTGACAGATGTAAAAGCCCAGCAAGCTGAAATCACATGGATTGCTACTGCTGTTGCTGAAGTTGCTCTCAGAAACAAAAAAAGAGAAAGGGCTTCTCTTTTTTGCCTTAAAATTGGCAGAATATAAACTGAAGTCAATTAAAAAGGATCTGAAAATATATTTGGAGGATTCAAGCCTGTTTAGAGACAAAACCGTGTTCAGAAGGCCTGGAATGAAGAGCAGAAACTAAGTGACTGACAAAGCAAACGTGTTATTCAAATCTTTTATGTCTTTATTGACTTTTTTGTTCTGCTTGTTTTATCAATTATTGAGTAGTGAATTGTTATATTGCTCCTTGTACTTTTGTTAATTTTTTTCCCTTAAATATTTTGGGGCTTTATTATGGGATGCATGCACATTTAATATTTTTAGAGCATCCAGGTAAACTGAATCTTTTAAAAAATTATGAAGTGACCTTCTTTATCTCAAGAAAACATTTTCATCCAAGTCCATTAATGTGGCATTATAGTTTGTCTTACGTAAGTTCCTTAAGAGCAAAACAGAGGCAGAGATTCAGATGTAAACTTCACCATTTTATCCATTTTGAAGCATTTGTTTCAGTGGCATAAGTACATTATTGCTAGGTTTTTGGTGTTATTTTTTTTTTTGTAGATTCCCCCTATAAAAATGAGGAAGTTTCCATTTTTTCCTGGTTTACTGAAAGTTACCATAAATGTATGCTAAATTTTGTCAAATGTTATTTTCTGTATCTGTGATATGATTAAGTTTTGTTTTTCTGTTAATTTAATAAATCATATTGATTTATTTAGAATATTCAATCAAACTATTTCTGGCTAAAGCCCACTTGTTTATGATGGTGGTTTGCCATTTTAATAGACTCATGAGTTCATTTTGTATTTTATTGAGGATGTTTTAGTTTATGACCCTGTGTGGCATTGCTCTGTTAGCTCCCTTTAATATCTTTTTCAGTTTTGCTATGATTATGCTGGTCTCATAAAATAATCTGGCAAGTATTTTTTGTATTTAGAAGAGTTTCTGTACGATTGGAATTATTCCTGAAATATTTAAAAGAATTTACTTGTAAATCCATCTGAATCTGGAGATTTATTTGTGGAAAAGTTTATACATTCAGTTTCTTTAACAGATTTTCTATTTCTTATTTCTCTGGTACTTTCCAATATTGGCATAAAGTAATTTTGTAGTAATCACTTATCCTTTTAATGTTTGTACTTATATTCTGATACTGGGGTTTTCAGTTTTCTCATTCAATCTGTTTTCTTTATTCAGTCTTGCTAGTACTTATCAATTTCACTGATTTTTTTAAATCACCAACTTCTAAAAATTTTTTTTATTACTGTTATTTATATCTTTCACATTTTGTATTCCCCTTGGGTGACCCATCACCACAGTCCCTTGTGCCCTTTTCTACCCCATTTTGAGCCCTTGCCCTCTCCCTCCCTGTCTGCGTGTCTCTCTCATATTTGGTTCCCCTATATCCCTGTTATAAGTGAAACCATTCGATATTTTTCTCGTTCTTTCTGGGTACTTCGCTGAGCATGATTCCTTCTAGTTCCATCCATGTCGCTGCGAATTGACTTTTGTTTTAATTGACTTAAAGTTTTAAGTCATCAACTTTTGACTTAAAACTTTTATTGCTGTTTTTCTATTTCCAGTATTAAATTACGTTTCTTACCTGTATCATTTCCTTCCTATTATTTGTTTGGGGTTTATTTTGCTATTGTCTATCACTTAATTTTAGAGGTAGTATTTTCTTTTCAAAGCTATTCAATTAACAATATTGCCTAGAGAGGGGAAATCTTTTGCTTCCAAAAGGATAAGGATAAAGTCAATTGATATTCCTTACAGTCTCCTGACTGTGTGGGGACAGGATGGTTCCCCCTTACACCAGTGTCTTAGTCATTTAGGTTTTTAGCTCTAGACATACTAGGTACCTTTTATTTTTTTGAAGTGGAGAAAGCTGAAAGGGGAACAGCATCTCGAGGAAATGTACCAGAACTCAGTTGCCAATATGTTTGAGATCCCAAAGAGACAAGTGGAGATAATTTTTGAGCCTTTTCTCTTTGACAAGAATAATCCCAAATACTTAACATGTACTAACAAATATAACATGTTAAATTTGTTAATATGTTAAATTTGTTAAAATTTAATATGTCTCAGCCCCATGATGAGAATAACATTCTCACTTATAGTTAAGAAACTCAGGTTCAGACAAGTTCAATTACTTGTGGTGCTAACAGAGGCAGGATGTGAGCTGGGGCAGAGGCTGCCCTGGGGCCAGCCCTGCATCGACATATGGTCATGGACATATGGTGAGCTGTGATCTCCAGCAAACTTCAGGTTCTGAATCTCGTATGCACATCTTGACACAACACTTGACTCTTCAAATCCTTTAAGACTGGCCATGGTTCCCAGGTTAAAAACGAAAACTTTTTATTTGTCCCTTGATGATTTAGTGTCTGCTCATGTCTCATTCTGGGTTTTTTCCTACCTTGGTCCACTTCATCCATGTTGATAATCTCTAAGATTTTTCAAATATAATACGTTTTTTCTCCCAAGAGCAGGATACATACTGAATCCTAGGCCCAAACTCTCCTTCTACCTTTGCCTTGTCATCTTTCAATTATCAAATATTCCTCCTGCAGGAAATGTCCTTCAGATTCTCCAGCCTAACACACTCACAGCAATCTTTAACACTTGTGCTTGGACCTACGTCTTCTCTTTCAGACTTTAAACACAGTAAGACCAGGAATGGTGACTGTCTCATTCACAACTGGGCCGCTATTACCTAACAGAGCATTTGATACATAGCAGCTCCACAGTGAATATTATTTTTCAACTCTTTGCCTAAGTCCTGGATGTAAAATTGGCATCTCTGAAACATAATGCTCTCTTTAGACCCATTGTCTCTAAGAATTTTTGGTGTCATAAACACTTCAGGTACTTTCTAAGGCTCACATTCAAAACTTAATTTACTGTCTGAAAATTAGGTCATCATTCCCTTGAGACCAGCCCTCAGGAAATGAGATTTCTGGTTCTTTTTGTTTATAAAAGTTACAGAAGCATTTCTTCTGGCATTTTGACCTCATAGATGCCACCCCATCTGGAATCTACAAATCTATGTATATTTATGAGGGGAAAAAAAGTGGCCAAATCTGTGAAACAATTCTTTTCTAAGACACAAAATAAATTTATATTAACCAATGAGAAGGGCATAGGGAACATTATTTATATAGAGATTAATTTAAGATATAAAATGGATGCCAGAAATTCCCTATGCCCCAAAGTAGTTCCTTGATGTTGCCTCAAGCTTCACTTGTAACATTTATTTATTTTGGATAAAAGTAATTTCATCATTTAAAATGTGAATATCACTAGGGATTGAGGGGTAGAGTTAAAGGTCATAGAACAATAAGTAGCTTTTAGTGTTTATTTGTTTGACTATTTCCCCCCCAAATTTTGTGTGAATGGGTAAATCATCTCCTTTCCAACAATAGTAAGTGAGAATAGGCTGAATGAGGAGGAAAAGAAAGAAAAGATTAGAGGAGTGTTAACTGAAAATTAAGTCTCAGCAATAAAAGAGTTTAATAGATAATCAAAGTGAGGATTCGAACCAGGGACAATCTAGTAGATTTGACTCCATGTAAGCTTCCAAAGAACAGTCTGAATATATAGATAGAAACAGTTTGAAAATACACACACACACACACACTCTCACACACACAAACACACGTAGTGAGTACATGACACAAGAAGGTAGTTATTCTTGATAGGAGGGTCTTCTGGTTCTATGCTGTCCTGACCCAAAGCTATGCTGATGCTAGAGGAAGGCCAGGCAGGATTTCATTTTTTCCTTGCTAATGAATGCACTGCAGAGATGGAAAGTCTGGGTGCCCATTGACCTATTGTAAACTTTTTTTTATTTGCGAAATACTAATTTTTTTTTCTTTTTTCTTTTTTTAATTGTTATTTATGTCTTTTACATTTTGTATTCCCCTTGGGCAGCCCACCACCAATTCACCCGTGATCCATCTCCATGGTCCCCTGTATTCTCCTCTCTTCCATTTTGTGCCCTTATCCTCCCCTCCCCCCTCCCCACCGCTGAGTGTCTCTCTCCCACCTGGCCTCCCTATAGTCCTGTTATAAGTGAAACCATTCGATATTTTTCTTTTTCTTTCTGGCTTATTTCACTGAGTATGATTCCCTCTAATTCCATCCATGTCGCTGCAAATTGCATGTGTTTATCTTCTTTGAATGCTGAATAGTATTCCATTGTGTATATGTACCACATCTTCTGGATCCAATCATC
>PVIJ01025373.1:0-10780 GCA_004024925.1 Scalopus aquaticus
CTAGCAATTAAGCAGAAGGCTTGGATAAAGTTCTGGCATATCATACCCCTAAATTGAAAGCCTGTATCCCAAGCTGGAGTAAAGTCAAGAGCTTTGACCTCTGCTTTCAGGACAACAAAGCTGAGTTCCATCCCTACTTCCCTACTTCTACCACTCAGAGAAACTGGGAGATTCCCTAAAACCAAGAGGACAGGAAGGCAACATAGTACAGTTTGAGCATGGGATGTTCATGAATGTGAGCTTTAGAATTGTACAGATCTTCACACTAGGAAATGGCTAATGTTATGGTCTTATAATTCTTACAATACAGATTTTGTATAGAGTAGAAACTTGAAGTTGTATGATCTTGGGCAAGTCTAATACACCTCCTAGCTTCAAATGCCTGTCTATCAACATGATGGCGATGATCACCTAAAAGATATTCTGATGATTAAGTGACATAACATATAACAGAGAGTAAAATGCTTAGTACATAGCAGCTATTAGATGAGTATCAGCTTTATTTTATTTTAGAGATTTTAAATTCTATTAGTTGGAATTTATTTACAGTGATCACAATGCTAAGCAATTTCTTATCCACACGTCCTAAATCGATGAGTCGGATTGCTGAAGTATGAAAACCAGTTGGTTAAAAATGAAATGTATAATTTTACTCTACCTACCCACATTATTCCCAGTCACTACTGTTTAGAAAATGAGCCACAAGCCTCCATGCGCCCAGACAAAGGTGGCTGACCTAGTAATTCTACCTCCCCTATTCTTTCCCCATCCTTTCAGGCTGATAACTTCTTCCCTCCATCTACTGCCACCTCAAAATGCATAACGGGTCCTCTCTCTCTCTTTCTTTCCACCTGTCAGAAAACTCTAATCTCTGTAAGTTGTTCTCTTGGATTTTCTAACTGGTGTTCCCCAGGTTGCTAAAGGCTGTGCTTGCTAGAATGCTTGGTTCCCCTCCGCACATCCTGTAGAGGTTTTGTCTAACACCTCTGTTTGGACTGAGAGCACATGCACTCACAATCTTTAAATTTCTGACTTCTTCCAAAATTCAGAGTCAGCTAGAAAACCACATTTCATATCTTGTTGCAGTCACCCCCAGTTTCTGTGCCCTCTGAAAAACAAATTAAGTGGAGGCAAGTCTCTGACCAGAATGTTTCACTATCACATGCTGCTTTTACTCCTTTTCTAATCTGGTGTGTTTCATATCTATAAATTTTTCATAAGCCATGTACAACAATAACTGGATGATTGACCTTACTATAATAGCTGCAACAAATGATTTTCTTCTCCCTCCATTGCCTCACCACATTCTCTGATCAGACCCCTCAAGAAGACATTTATGAATCAAACATTATGAATCAAACTAGAACAACTGCAGAGTGTAGGAAAGACAGTGAAACATGTGGCTACAGATCACTGCATCTTTCTAGACACATGGAATAACCACTTTCCCCAGTTTTCTTTGTAATTAGTTGGAGACATGTGAGTTTTTTTCTGGTAGTTTAATGGAAATGATGTGATTTCTACACTGAGGCAGATAAATGTAGGTATAATCTTTCCACACTTTCTCCCCCTGCCATTGACTGGGAATCCACATATTCACAATGCCACTGCCATATGATAGAGAAGAGCTTCTTAGCCCACATGGGATTGTAATGTAAGAAAGAAACTTGCTGTTTGAGTCACTGAAGTTTCAGGATGATTTACCACTCAGCATCTAAATTGTCCTGGCTAATATGAAAGAGATGTTTTTGATCTCCTTAACATCTCAGGCTTTTGTTATTTGAAACTCTCATGTTTTTCAAATTTAAATTGATATAAAAACAGCTTTCTTTGGGTGGGGAGTCCTGATTTCCTTCCAGTTTCTTCTGCCTCATTTTCTTTCTAATTTTTTTCCTTTGTCCATTTCCCCCTATGTTCCTATGACAAAATAGTTAAGCCAAAAATTATTGAATTGAACTGAGTTTTGAGGCTCTACTTTCTCAACTGCCCCCTAAGTGGAGATTCTGGAGAAGTTCATTCTCCCCCTTTCTGAGACCGGCACAAGAGATATTTACAACTTACTGTAACAGGAGCTCTTTCCAACACTTATCCAAGCCTTTCTATTTTCCTCTTCTTAAAATTATTTTTTTTCACTTTTGTTAGATTTAAATAGAATATAGACATTCTCAAAAAGAATAGAATACACTGGAATCACATCTTTTGGATTATTTCTCAGTAAAATCAGATTGGCTGTGAGTATGTGGATGTGCGCTCCTGTAGCAAGTGGGTTTAACTGGTGTGGAGATTCCACACATCCGCCCCACATCTCCAGTCTCCTTCCACCACACGCCTCCACTCAGGGACACAAAAGGACGCTGAACTCAACGGAAGACAGTCGGCTCTGCTAGAAGGGGCACATACAGCATAGCTTGTGAGTGATTTCCCTGGACCTTTAGCCTTCAATTAATCACAGATGCCAGTCACTTTCCTCAGGCAATGAGATCCCTATTTCATTTGCTATAATAGTGCAGTTCTGGGTTTAGTCTTGGTCCTCAAACGTTACATCACTATTCCATGTAAAATTTCACTAACAATCCATGATGTCTTGTTAAAGGACTGACAAGCATTGTATGTTCTCAGTTCTTCAACCAGATTGGTTAGGTCATACTCCTAAGTGGGGAGAAGGTGCAGATAATGGCTGATTCCCTGAATTTCACCTCTGTCCCTGAGTTCTTGTCACATAAAGCCCCCATTTTTCTCACAGAGGATATCCTGAATCTGATTAAAATTCCTTTTAACTAGTTGGTTTTAAAAATGACTTTGAGCTGAAAACTATGTATATAAATTCATTTGACCTTCTTAAGGCACTGGACAATTCCCCTCCCTCATCTGGGAGGTAGGCTCTTGAGGCCCCTCTTATGGCTGTTGTGGTGTCACTGCCGCCAACACTGGGCTATGTAAGGGTTGGGAAATGAAAGTGCATTAAAAAATATATATATAAGGGCCTCCCTGGTGGCGCAATGGGTTAAGCGCAGCACTATGAAGCTATCCAGAGCCACTGTGGCACAAGTTTGATACCTGGCCAGGGAGATTCCCACATGGTGTGGCAGACCTCTCCTGCCCCGCCCGCTGCTCCCATCAGCAGTGTGCTTCAGTTGATCTGCCTGTTCTGCTCCCCACTCTGTCTCTGGTGAATCCTTTCACCTCCCCACACCTCTGGCCTGCACCCAAGCTTATACGCATAAACAAACAAATCTTTTACATATATATATATATATATATATGTATATATATATATATATATATATATATATATATGTGGGTTGAGAAGCTCTTCTCTATCATACGGCAACGGCATTGTAAGTATATGGACTCCCAGTCAATGATAGGGGGAGAAAGTGTGGAAAGGTTATACACACACACACACACACACACACACACACACACACATATGGGAGTGTTTGGAAACTCCTTTCCCTGTCTGCACAGCAGTAGCAGAGGGCCTCTAAAACTCTTTCTGTCATCACTAAAGTCTACTTCTGGGTTTCATATTGCACTGAGTCTAAACCAGGGGATATTAGAGGAAAAGAAAATCTTGCACCTTTGAATTCTTGTCTTTCCCAGTATACTGCTTCTCTTTACTTTTCAGAATTTTCCATCAGGTTTATCCAGATTTTATAGTTGCAGCAAGTGGGACAGACAGGGAGTTCACACTTACTCCATCTTATCTGCAACTGTGATCTAGAAATATTTTAGATAGTAAATACTGGGAGAACTGTGGGATTTATCTGAGATATCATCCAGGGTCAGTGAGGCGTATCCTAGGACTGTGAGTTAGGGTGGGCATTACCCAAATGAGGACATATTCCAGAGAGAGGAATATGAAAATGATATTTGAACAACAGATGAAAACCAGGAACCAGAACACACAGCGACCTTAGTTAGAAGATATACAGGAAAAACAATACTTTTTTTCTCATTGTATTTCACCAAGTTCAACTGCTTAATTACCATCAGGCTCCTGTAGATATGTAGCTATATACTTGTTCTGGTTATCTGCTTTATTTTGATTGGTTTTCAGGTAAGAAATAGAAGTTAGGCCTATCCTGAAGGTTGATCCTGAAGATATCATCTCCAGTATACCTACTAATCTGGAATAAATGTATTCTGCAAATTTTTGGAGCTTGGTAGTTCCTCTTTTGTGTGTGTGTGTGAACCTGAGACTCAGATTGAGATTCCTTAAAGCTAAGAACAAACCTCTCAAATTCTAGATATATCAGTTATAGCAGTATCTATTTTAAAGTAAAATAAACCTGCATAAACTGGCCAAAAGAAGTTTCTGGGTCTTAGATCTCAGGCAGTGTGGCAGGAAAAGCAGGGCTCCCGGCCACTCCCTAGCACAATGGCGCAAAGACAGTGTGGGTTCTTCCTGCGGAAACCCTGCAATGAGTCTTCCCACAAGAACTTCCTTGAGGAATAATTTATACCCTTTAACTCATCTTTAACTTTCTCACTGAAATTCTCAACAAGGATGTTGCTTGGTGCCAAAGCCACAGTGGTTTCTATGATGTGGGAGGCTCTGTGAAAAAAGGAGTTCAAGAGCGATTCACACAGGCACCGAGCAGTGGCCAGGCTGTTGGCCACTCTGAACCTGGATCACATTCATACAGTAGATGTGACGCATAACTAGTGAATGAGTCCAAAAGTCACCTTTTTATTGCTCAAGTGAATCATTCTATTCTCTCAGGGGAGAGAGAGCATGAAGTTTTTGCATTCATGAATTATCAGAACACTGTTTTACCTGCAGAATGAACTTTCATAAAGAGAAAAAAAAAAAATGGGGGCCTCCCTGGTGGCACAGGGGTTAGTCTCAGCGCTATCAAGCTATTGCCAGCCACTACAGCAAGAGTTCAATACCCAGCCAGGGAGCTGACTCACATGGTGCAGCAGACCTCTCCTGTCTCACCCACTACTCCCCTTAGCAGTGTACTTCAGTAGGTCCACCTGTTCTGCTCCCCACTCTGTCTCTGGTGAATCATCTCACTCCCTGCATCTCTGCCCTACACCCTAGTTCTTCTATGCACAAATAAATAAAGATAAATCTTTAAAAAGAGAGAGAGAGAGAACATAATTATGAGAGTCCAATTAACCTTGTCTATCAGGAACAGCTACTTGGGACTCTGGCACACCACACTGGTACTTAGGAGAACTTTCCCTGAGGCCAGCAGGGTTAGGTACATGATCAGTGACTCAGACTAAGGTTCTGTTCAAGCTCCATTCTTGCTGTCTTTTAACCAGTGTACACTTTTTTCCTGTACTCTCACCTTGGCTGCTGACTCTCACCTCTCTACTTTGCTAGTCCATTTCTTGACTCCTCGGTGATAATCATTGTTGATAATCATTGGTCCCTAAATTCAGGGCCCCAGGGTAAAGTGGCTGTATATTCTGGCCCTGCACAAAGGTCCCTGCCCACGGGGAGGGACTGAGCCCTACTTTGCTCCTGGAACTAGAAGGACTCTTTCCTCTAGTTCTAGTTCATCTGCCAGAGGGGCACTTCCCACAAGGACACACTGAGGTCAAATGTGGCCCCATCCGCCGCTTGTCCCTCTGACCTCTGCCTTTCCTACTTGCCTTCCGTGTTCCAGTTAATGGATGAACATGGAGTAAGAACTGTCTTCTTTACAGGAAAGCTTTAGGAAAAGTTTAAATCACAGGTGTCCAATAGGCCTGATAGTCCATAGGTACAAAGCAAAAGTGGCTGTATCTGTTGCTTCCGCTGAGCCCACTGGGAAAATCTTAGGGTGTCGTGTGCTGCACATTTGTGCACATGGAGAATTCACTCTCCTGTCAAGTTCAAGAAATCAGAGGCTCTGACCACAGCTTCAGTGCTATCCAGCACCTGTCAAGCTTACTCAGGGCTGGCAGAAGGCTGTCCATTTTATATCTGCTCCATCAACACTGTGAGTCTGTCCATCGATGTCTCTACTCACCAGGGACTGACAGAGAGTTCCAGTCTCAGCCCTTATTCCCTAGGCTGGGAGCTCCTCCCAGTGGTTTCTGTTTTTCTCTGTTTTTTCCAGAGAAAAATCTCAGAATAATTCTTAGTTGACTCCATGTGAATCCTTCAGATTTTTTCACAGGCATGTGGTAGCGTATTTGAGTCCAGAACCTGGAACTTGAAGGAATTGATTTTAAGCCTTTCCAAGTGACTGTGGGCAAAACCCTGAGAGCTTTTTTCACTAGATGAGGTAGAGCCTCTGGCTCTTGGAAGGAACAGAACTTAATTAAAACTAGTTTCAGCATTTGATCATCCAAGGCAAGATTCACAGCTGCTTGTAGTTCAAAGATACCAGGTCCATTGACATAGTCGGGGCTCAAGATGAATATTCCTCTCCTGCTTTTCTTAATAATGCTCACAATGTCTTCTGCATACACTGGAAACAAAGAATTTAATTATTTGCAACAGTTCTTGTTAAACTTGAGTCACAATAAGCCTGAATCTCCCTGTTTCTTGAAATGGACGCTCTTAGGTCAGAAGAGAAACCTGGTCTACTAGATCAGCCCCACCTATAGCTGAAGGCAGACTCTAGTGTTCAGTGATTCTCAATTCAACATTCCTCCCTTTGTGTTCCACCTCCTTCAGCTGTCAATTCCTCTATGTTCATAGCTCACTGGACCAAGATAGGCCGGGATAAGAGAGACATGGACTGTCCCACGCACCACAGTGATTGTCTGAGGCAGAATTGGTCAGTGATGTTTGTGTGTCTCATGAGTGCCCGAGGCTGGGCCCACATCTGAGGAGCCTTCTTAACCCAGGATTATGGAGGGCAGACTCCCCAAAAGCAGGGGGCCATAAGGGACAGAGGGACAGAGATGACTCCCTGCCGAGGCCCAGGAAAACAGCTTTTCTCTGGAAGGCCTCCCTAGGGCCCAATATACAGTTGATCTTTTTTTCTGAAAGATTTTTTTTTTTTTTAGGATGATGATGGAGCATGTCTCTGCAAAAGTGTTTTTCTGTGTTGTTACCCAAGATGTTCTCAGCTCAGCTCTGAAAACTTATGGGAGGTATAGATCCCAACAGATAGAATGACACAAGAAATTAGGGAGTACTTGCATTTACCTATCCTTTTTGTTCTTTTTTTCCATCACAACCTACCTCCTCCAGGGGCCACATCTCTTTCAAGCAAACACAAGGTATATCCATATTTGTTTTCTAAAACTTCAGGAAATAGATTCAGAGCCAAGTTTTCTTCACTCAGAGATACAGTGGCCTCACTCTCAAAAGAACTGCATTTTGCATAGGATATGAAGGCATCAAATTCCTTTTTATCTGAGGAAGAAGGACAATTAAAAACATAAACCATTTCCTTATTATTTACTATGGTGCTATATCTACAGATGCTTGAACCTTACTGAGCTGATGTAAAAAGTAAAAAGCAGCATCTGGGTTCATTTCAAAATCACTCTTCTGAGTGGTATTGATCATCTACACAGAATTGAATTCTGTTAGGAAGCACTTCTTCATTGTCACCGAGGTCTGATCAAACAACCCCGGCCTTTGATGATTAAGCCATATGTACTCAGGAGTTCCTCTGAGCTTTCTTTGCATCTGCAATGTTGCTATCTTATTAGACATCAAAGAAGAGTCTGGTTCATCAAAGCCTGATTACTAACCAGTGAGCAAAGCATGTCTAATACAGCACCTCGCACATGAGAGAGTTGAACACACATATAACTCTATTTGCATCCCAGACACAAAATGAGATAACTCCCTGGTAAGCTGCTTTCAGGGTTGCACGAGATCATGTATATAAAGTGTTTGGTGCCAAGTCTTAGCAGGTGTAAAAATATTTTCTTTCCCCTCCCCCCAGATGGGAAACTATATTTACAAAACCTAATTTAAATATTCTTAAGCTCTCATGTCTCCTGACTAAATTATTACAAATCCACACTGACAGTACTGGGACATGCTAAAGAACTTACTGGAAGTGGCAGGAAATCTCAAAAGCTAACTCATGGGCTTTGGAATTACACACATCTGGTGGGTATCGAGCACTTTGCACAATGCCCAGCAAACAGTATTGTTTTGGGACCTCCACGGTGGTGCAGGGGTTAAAGTCTCAGTCCTATCAAGCTATCAGCAGCCACTGCAGCATGAGTTTGATTCCCGGCCAGGGAGCTGACCCACACGGCGCAGCAGACCTCTCCTGTCTCACCTGCTGCTCCCCTCAGCAGTGTATTTCCGTGGATTGGCCTGTTCTGCTCCCCACTCTGTCTCCGGTGAATCCTCTCACCCCCCCGCACCTCTGGCCTACACCCCAGTTTTTGTATGCATAAATAAATAAAAATAAATCTTTAAAAATAGTATTGTTTCAAAATGAAAAACAATAGTGGTTGTGGATGCCATTTGATATTTCCCTTGCTCAAGGTAGACCTAAGAATAGTGAAAATGCCAACAGTAAAAAAAGGGATAAGGGATGGAGGAGACCCAGGAGATGAGAGGAAGATGCTACAGCGCCCAGACCAGGAGGCTAAAATTGGAGAAGTTGCTCTTGGCCCAGGTGGGAAGGATGAGGCAGCTTAAAAGAGAAGCTTGGAGCCTTTGGCATCATCCCTGGGTTTTTTTTAATAGTCCTCAGGGGGAACAAGGCAGCAGGGAGACAGCAAATTGGGACCCTGTGAATCTCTATACTCTCATTCCTCTCATAGGTGCTCTCACGGTCCTCTGCGAGACTCGCTACTTTCCACCACAGCGCCCTCTGCCGCCCATCATCCTCTGTGATGCTGCACTGACAGCCTCAGCCTCCAGGCTCAGGTGTGCCCACTTACACGCCCACACCACACTCCAGGTGTCCACCATCAGGCACGCATGACCCAAGCCCACACTCCCAAGCGCCTCGTGCATTCAAGGCCACAGGTGATAGCCACAGAGGCCAATAGTACAAATGCCTGAGCAATCTTCATTTACCCTACAGCTCCTCATTTTACATGTGAAGCGAATCAAGGAAACAGCTAACAGGGCCAAACTGCCTGGGCCCTAAACCCAAACTTTAACACTTAGAAGTTACATTCAGAGCATGTCACTTCAAGTCTCTGCCTGGCTTGTAGAGGGTTGTCATGACATTAAAGTAGTTAACCCATTCAAGAAACATTTATGTAAGGCATAAAATGTTAAGCCATCCTCCTGGTGTTAAGTTGACCAGTGGATATTTTCAAGTCTAACATGTCCTCCACGTTCACAGTCGGCAAGATTCTTGGTAACTGGGATGAAAAGAAGTTGGTGTTCCACCTGCCCCTGGGATCCTGAGTGTGCAAGTACCACACCTGAAGGAGAGTCTCATGGCCTGTGAGTTCTCAGGGTTTACCCACCTGAGAACACCCATTCCTCAAATGCTGCCCTCTACAGCAGTTCTGTGAGGAAAATGCAGAAGCAAGTTGGGGTCACCTTACCTTTGAGGGTCTCATCCTTGTTCTGGTAGGTTCGGTACAGCAGGACTATTTCAATCCAGTACATGTAGAGGAGAGCACAGCCCATCAGCACTCCTGCCAGGGTCATGCTGGTCCCCAGGAGGATGTAGATGAAGACCACTGGGGAAACACAGCAGCCGTGAGCAAACGCCATGACAGCATTCCTGGGCCAAGGCCACTTCCGCTCAGTGAGGGGCCCTGCCCAGTTATTAAAATTACTGTCATTGAAGTATTTCTCTTGAATCTGGTAATACCTTAAATCACATCTTGAGGGAACTATCTTAAATTAACTTGAGAAAGTCCAGGAGAATGGGCAGTTACCAATCATGGTGGTCTGGGAAATTCATCATAAATGTTTTAATTTATTTTCCTCCATAAACTTGCATACAACATAATAGGCATTTGCATCCCTCTCGTTACTGTAACTACTAAGTTCTACGCTACCTGAGGCCAGGAGCTCCACCTGCTCTACTTTCACACACTCCATGTTGGCCGCCACCTGGGGTCTCATGCTCACCTCTGCTGAGGGAAGCTGGCATGGACCGTCCACTAGGAATCAGGCACAGATTTTGTCTTAAGGAAATATCACAAATTTCATAACCTCATTACTCTGCAATCACCCACTGATTGAATGAATTATATCATCTTTACCTGGGCATCTCTTAAATGAATTTATATTTTTATACAGACATTTAAGAAGTTGAAAATTTACTCCTTTCCAGAAATTTCTTCTCCAGCTTTAAAAGACTGTGATCTGGGATAGACCCACATCTCTCTGAACACTGAGCTAGAATATTCTTCTATTCCACTCTCCAATAGTAAACCATCACATCTTCTACATTCAGAAACCAGGAAAGGAAAACAGGGGGGAAAAAAAAAGCTAGGTCCCAGCATAATACCTATCACATAAAACACATCTTGTCAGTATTTACTGAATGAATGAACATGCAAATGTGTGAAATACAGAGAGAATGAATTAGTGAGTGAATAATGAATGAAGAGTGGATGAATGACCAAGTGGATGAATGCATTAATGAATGAATGGAGAGTAAGGGAGTGAATGAATGAGTACGAGTGAATGAATGAACGAGTGAATGCATGATGTTTAGTAAATGAATGAAGAGTGAGTGAATGGGGCCTCCCCGGTGGCGCAGCGGTTAAGCGCTGCGCTGTGGAGCTGTTGGCAGCGGCGACGCGAGTTCGACGCCCGGCCGGGGAGAATCCCACATGGTGCGGCAGACCTCTCCTGCCTTGCCCGCTGCTCCCCTCAGCAGTGTATTTCTGATCTGCCTGTTCTGCTCCCCACTCTGTCTCTGGTGAACCCTCTCGCCGC
>PVIJ01025374.1:0-10776 GCA_004024925.1 Scalopus aquaticus
CCTCACGACCAGCGGGGCCCAGTGAGACACTGGCCCACCCACACCACACAGGGTAAAGGGGTGACCTGGGAGAGGACACACGCAATGGCATGACCTGCCTCTTCATTAATGATTCTTCCTCGCAGGAAACTTTGTTAGGACTTTTACTTCCTCTAGATAGTCAAGTTCAACCATCTTCTCAGCACTCCGCCAAGGCCGTGGGCCAACCCCGGTGGGGCCTATCCGAGGGTCTCACTAAAGCACCCAATCGGTAGTAGCGACAGGCGGTGTGCACAAAGTGCAGGGACTTAATCAACACAGTCCTATGACCCACACTTACTGGGAATTCCTCCTTCATGGGGAATAATTGCAATCGCTAATCCCCATCACAAATGGGGTTCAATGGGTTACCCACACCTGCCAGCGGAGGGTCGGCACATACTGAGCCAGTCAGTGTAGCACGCGTGTAGCCCCAGACATCTAAGGACATCACAGACCTGTTATGAAGGGCAATTAAGAAGTCCATAGGCCTGGGAAAAGGGCCGCCTAAAGATTAAAGGCCGGGGAATTAGCCCACCAAAGAATTTACGGCCTGTTGGGATGGCACCAGAGATCCTAACTGCTATATTTGCTTCTGTACATCTGCTTTGCTTAAGATAAGGATAATGTATGTTTTCCTTAGGATAGGGTAATGGTATGGATAAACATGACTAGTATGGTTAAGAAAGTATATAAGCTGTGAGTAAAACCAAAACGGGGCCTTTGAGTCCCTTTGGCTCAAGGGTCCTCAGCTGAGCTAATAAACTATCTATACCCTACTCTGTCTCCTGTCCTTTGGTGTCCGTGACGGCCTAACAGTTATTGCTCAATCTCAGGTGGATGAACGCCCCTTGTCCCTCTAAGAAGTTGGGGGATGCTAACTACTAGGGGTCGCGTAACTAGCATGCTAGGGTCTCCTTCACTATAGGAATTAGCCAGACAAATCACTCCACCAACTAAGAACGGCCATGCCCCCCCACCCACAGAATCAAGAAAGAGCTCTCAATCCGTCTGGCCAGGGGAGGTTTCAGCTTTGCAACCATACTCCCCCCCGACCCCAGAACCCAAAGACTGTGGTTTCCCAGAAGCTGCCTGCCGGGTCGTGGGAATAACGCCACCACATCACCGGTCAGCATCGCTTCTGGTCGGAACTACGATGGTACCTGATAATCTTCGAACAGCTGACTTTCATTCTTGAATAATGAAAACACTCTTGGCAAATGCTTTCGTTCTGGTCTGTCTTGCGCCACTCCAAGAATTTCACACTCCAGCGGCACAATACAAATCTCCCTGGGCATCCCTCTTGATCATGGCCTCGGCTCCGAAAACCAACAAAATTAAACCGCAGTCCTATTCTATTATTCCTAGCTGCGGTATGCAGGCAACAAGGGCCTGCTTTGAACACTCTAATTTTTTCAGAGTAAACACTTGGGGCCCCGCAGGACACTCAGCTAAGAGCATCGAGGGGGCGCCGAGAGACAAGGGGCAGGGGGCAGGCAGTGGCTCGCCTCGAGGCAGACCACGAGCCTGCTCCCAAGATCCAACTACGAGCTTTTTAACTGCAGCAACTTTAATATATGCTATTGGAGCTGGAATTACCATGGCTGCTGACACCAGACTTGACCTCCAGTGGATCCTCACTCAAGGATTTAAAGTGCACTTATTCCAACTACAAGTCTCAAAAGAGTCCTGTATTATTTTTCATCACTACCTCCCCAGTCGGGAGTGGGTAATTTGCACACCTGCTGCCTTCCTTGGATATGGTAGCCTTTTCTCAGACTCCCTCTCCAGACTCAAACCCTGATTCCCTGTCACCCATGGTCACCAACATAGGCACAGCAACTACCATCAAAAGTTGATAGGGCAGAATTTCAAATGGGTCATCACCGCCACAGGGGGCATGCAATTGGCCCAAGGTTACCTAGAGTCATCAAAGCCACCAGCACCCGCTGCCCGGCTGGAGCCGGACAAAGGCTGACCAGGTTGGTTTTGATCTGATAAATGCACACATCGCCCCCCACAAAGGGGATCAGCGCCCATCCGCATGTATTAGCTCTAGAATTACAACAGTTATCCAAGTAGGAGAGGAGCAAGTGACCAAAGGAACCATATAAATGGGACATTCACAGTTTCACTGTACCGGCCCCAGCCGTGTGTACTTAGACATGCATGGCTTAATCTTTGAGACAAGCACATGCTACTGGCAGGATCAACCAGGTAGAGAGGGCAGAGAGCCAGGAGACCGATGCATCTCCAGGTTGGCCCAGGCAGGCCTGCCGCAAGAGCACAGGGGTGTGCCCAACGGGACGCTGGAACAAGGACAAGGGCACCACAGCGGCAGCGGGGCTGGGAAGGGGGAGAAGGACTGGGGATGGCCCAAGGAGGGCCCCCCTGCCACCCCCAACTGGAAATGCCCCTAGAGGCCTGGAAGGATGTGGAGGGGTGTGGCAGGCCGGTGGCCATCTTGCCCACCCCTGCACCACCCCCACCCACCAGGCTCCAGCTCGGAGCCAAGGACGGGGCACCAGGGGGACCACATCAAGGCGCGAGGGGGGGGGAACGGCACATGACCCTGGCGGGCAACAATGGTGGCCCAGCCTGGGGGTCCAGCCTCAAGCTCAAACAGCCTGTGTCCAAGCAGGAGGGGGAGAAGAGAGATGGTACGGGGTTGGGGTGACAGCAGCCACACGCACATGTACGCCCACACGCAACACCGCCACCGCCACCATCTGACCGGGGTTGGTGGCACAACATGGAGAAGTGGGATGCAGCAGGCTCGGGTGGGTCAGCAACGCACACCGGGCACATGGGCGAACCCCCCACATCCTAAGAGACTGCAACCCGGGCACGGACCGGCAACAGGCAGGAGAGCAATGAGGAAGCATCAAAGCCATAAAAGACATGGCAGGGGGAAAGGGGGCCGCCCCCAGGCCAAGCACGGTGAAGGCAGGCACGGGGAGGGGACCTGTTGTGGATGAAAAACAGCCGGTCACTGGGGACGGAACCCCACGGGGGTCTCACCGCCACAGGCCCTCCAAGCACCACAGCGGTCCCAGCAGATACTGAATGGTGACTGACCATCTCTCGACGGACCCAACCCAGCAAACCACCTCCACGCGGGAGAAGCCCAGGGAGCCCCCAAACCACCAGCTACCGGCAACGCTCTTCCCCCCAAGGGATGCTCAACACCCCTGGGGCAAAGGAAACCACTCTTCCCACACACACGTGGCCCAACAAAACCCCCAGCCCCCACACCCCCCCATTTGAGGGCATAGAGGAAGGGGAGAGAGAGGACAGGCAGCACCAAGGAGAGACGCACATGCACAGCAGGCTTCAATGGCCAACAGGGGAGGGGGGACAGGGGACTCGGGTGCAAAGCGTGCCCAGAGAGCTTCTCAGGGGTGGCCTCCAAAACCAACTAGGCCTCCGTGGAAAACACACATGGTAATACCACCACCACAACACAAGGGCAGTCCTGCACCCACACCCAGGGCTCTGGCCAGCCCCTTCAGCCAGCTCAACCAAGAGTCTCCCCACCGGCCCATGTCCCCGAATCCTGGAGCCCCCCTCAGAAAAGCCACACAATGCCCACCTGGCAGGGCAAAGCTCACTTCTGTCTGCTTCCCGCCCATCCTTCCCCACCCAGTATCACCACTGGGCGGGGGGGGCCTTTCCATGCGACCCATGCTATCACTACCCTTCCCTGAGTGAGGCGGCCCAACCCCCACAACTCCAACACCACCAAAGGCTGGCGGCAGTTAAGCTCAGGGGAGCCCAGGCTCTCAAGGTGGGGGTTTGGGGGGAGGTGAGCACACCCCTCCACAACCAGTACCATCCCAGAAGCACCACAACACACCCAAAACACCCAATACAAAGCCTCGCACCACAGGGCAAAAAAGCCTGGGGCCGGCCAGGTGGGACCCTCCCCCCAAAGCCAGAGGGGTAAGGCGCAGGCCTCGGTAAGCAAAGAGCAGCACTCTGGGAACAATCCCTTTTCACCCCGTGCAGCCGCAGTGGAGGGGGAAGATGCTGGCAGAAACCTCAACCTCCCCCCACGGGGTGGAGGGAGGTTAAGGGGCGACTCTGTCATTGGTGGCTAACTTGGCACAGAAGAGGGAGGGGAGGAGGCACGGCCTCAAGGGGGGATGCAGTATCCCCAAAGAACATGCTGTGCCCCCTCTCTCTCCCCCACTTTCCTCGAGATCACTAGATAAGGCGTTCTCACCGAGGGCATGCCGGCCCCCACCAGCAAGGTGCACCCCTTCTTTCCACGGGGGCCACAGGAACATCACAGACAACATACACCCCCCACAACACCGGGAGGGCGCCGGGGCAAGGGGGTCTGCAGTATGGCCAAGGCACAAAGGCAACCTGAGCATTCGCGGCTGGGTCCCCGGGCAATCCCAGGGCAGAGGCTCACAAGAGCCCACTGACCCCGTGCCGCCTAGGCCCCTCCAAGGCAGGAGGAGGCGGCGCGCACACACACAGCCCGACACAATCGCTCACCCGCCCAACATGCAAGCCTCCAGGCAGAGGAAAGCACAGGGCACACACTCATCAAAAGCCAATACACTCAGATCCCAGGCTGACAGCATCAGCCGAAGGTAACAAGGCCACCAAACCCCAACAATAGTGGGGAAGCAACCTTGCCAGCCCAATTTCTAAACCAAACTCAACCCCCCCTATTCGGAGGAAAAGCATCTCTGATGCACCGGAACGGGTGACCCAAGAGAAGGGGCACACAAGGAGCCGGACCGACATTGCCACGAGCATCATGCATCTGATAGGACGACCCAGAGCACTCCAGGAGCACTGCAGACAGCCAAGGTGGGATGCAACCAAGTGGGCACATGCTGAGGCAGAGAAGTGGGCCCCAACCCAGCCACAGGAAGGGCCACCCCAACAACACAGGGCCCCCTCGGCAAGGGGGAGGAGAGCAGGCATGCATGCTGTGTCAAGCAAAGACCCTGACTCCACCCAAGCCACGAGGCCGCTCTGGGGCAGGAGCACGAGATCAGGTCAGATTCCATAACCCCCCAGCTTCCACACACCGCCCAAGCTGGCAGGGAGGAGAGACAAGGGGTCCCCAGATAGAGTGAGAAGAGCAGTCCCATTCACCATGAACGTCCGTCCCTCACCTGGCGCAGTTTAGGCACAGCCCAGGAGAGCACAACATCACCACATCGATCAGCCAGGGGAAGTAGGTGAGGACCCCCCCACCCCGGGGTGGGAGGGATTGATGACCAGGCAAACACGGCCCAAGCGGAGGCCAGAGGCAAGCAAGGCCCAGCTTCACCCTGGCACCGGACTCTTTCAACCACAGTGGCTGGCAAGACACCAGCAGGGGAAGCTTGCCTGGCATGCAGCGTGGGAGCCCTTGGCAGGGCAGGGTCCTACTGAGGCCACGCCTGGGTGCCTGCAGCAACGGGAGCGCACGGGGTAGAATACCCCAAAAGCACACCTCCTTCCACCACTGCCCTCAGACACCAGAGGCCAGAGGCAGCACCACAGACCGGGACCACTCCTGGAATCAAGCCAGCACACACAGGCCCCTAAGGCGGGCGACTCCGAAGCCAAAGCCGACCCAAGCAGCAGGGATGGGGGATTCAGGGGCACCAGATGGTCAAGCCCAGGCCAAGCAGGAAGCCCTGCAAGTAGAACAAGTCCAGGAGCCAGCCCCACACTTCCTCGTCAGAGCTAAAGAAGAGCAAGTCAGCACCTAGCTGGTGGCACAAAATACAGATTTCAGCCCACAGATATCACGGTGCCCAGAGATGGGCCCAGCTGCAGATCACCGCGGCCCTCCTGGGACTGCGGCCCGGTCAACTCCCACAACGACCCCATAGCAGCAGTCCCTGGACCTACTGGGGTCTTCTGGTCGACCTTAGGAACGTAGAGGAGCGGGGAGCCCTGGCGCCCCAGCTCCCTGGGGCCCGGGCCACCCGCACTGGCAGGGGCTGGTCTACTCTCGCTGCCCATCAGGACTTAGAACTAAGTTTCCACGCACCTGCCTTTGAACCCGGGGCGCGCCAGGGGCCGCCACCTGGGCGCCAATGCGCCCAGGCCCTCCATGGCCCTCACGGGTCGGCAAAGGACTCATGGGAGACAAAGTCCAGAGGGAGGACGGTGACCTCCAGGCCCCAAGCCAGGGTGCAAGTTCCTCCCAGGACTTAAATGAATTTAGTGATGGATCCTCCGACCTCCGGGCCCTAGGCCCGGCAGGGGCCGTGGCCGGACCGAGGCGCACTGTACGCCCCACGTTGCACGACCGGGACCGCCCCCTACCTTCGGAGAGGCACACGGACAGGACAAGTTCAGCCGGCGCAGATAAATGGCCGCGCAGCCCAGCCACAGGACGCCCGATCGCTTTCTCTAGGCGGAGGCCCGGGGCAGCTGGTGGGGCGTGGGCCGGATAGGGGAGGGTTGCTGGTCAACCCGCCCGGGTGGCCCACCAACCACGGCCTGTCCAAGCGCGCGGCAGCAGCCACCCTCCCCCGCCCCCAATAGATCTGCACCTACAATCTGCAGCCGTCAGACGAGCCCCACACCGCCATATGCGAGCGGACCGATCCCGCTCGGGCAGCTCGCCTCCCAGAACTCCGCTTCGTGTAACGCGGCCAAATCTCCTCCCAGGGACGCTCCGGCAGAGAGCTGCTATATAGAAGCGGCCGCCAGGTGGCGCCGACAACCGGCGCGAACAACAGCGGGGCCAATCCGGATCTCGGGCCGCCGTGGGGCTCACTGCCGGCTGCGCGGATGCCGGGTCTAGTCCCAGTCCGCCTCATTCAGCTGAGTGGCCAGCGCCCGCCGCTCGACCCGCCGGCACCGGGTCCCCAGAGAGGCCACGAGCGGCGGCCGGGCTACTGGGGAAGACTTAACACAGGAAAACCGTTCCAGGTGTTCAGACCACCACAAAATCCACAAACACACCGCAGACAGCCAGCCCAGGGAGGAACCTGTGTGGGTGCAAACGCAAAACAGATGTGCGCCCGGTGAAAGGGGCAAAGAAGCTGGAGGGGGAAGGTGTGGGGGGAAGAGGACTAAGAAGCGCTTTTCAACACTGAAGGGTGATTTGTTTTCCAGAGGCTAACTCCATGGGTAAGATCCTCCTCAAAGGTCCCCTTGTTTAAATTGGAAGGCAACAGTTTGGGACATGGTTTTCTTTTATTTAAAGATTTTTTTATCAGGAGTAGGGGTGGGGCTCCCTGGTGGCACAAGGGGTTGGTTAAGTCTGATCGGCAGCCACTGCAGCATGAGTTGGAGCCCCCACCAGAGAGCTGACCCTCAGGATGCAGCAGACATCTCCCCTCTCCATCCGCCTGTTTTGCTCCCCACTCTGTTTCCAGTGAATCCCTCCACCTCTCTCCCCTCCCCACGCATGCACTCAAGCACATACCCCCCTACCCCCATCCCCACACACACCTCTGGCCTAAACCCTGGCTTGGCTCTTGTTCACATAAATAAATCACTCTTAAAAAATAAATAAAGATTGATTGATTGATTGATTGACTTTTATGTATCCAAAAATGGGATTTAAATCTCCATCATTTTTTTAATAATATATATTTTTATTGTTATTTATGTCTTTTACATTTTGCATTCCCCTTGGGAGGGGTCGGATTTATGGGGAAACCAGGATGATTTCATTCCTGTGTGGACTGAAGAGAAAACAAAGAAAAGACAAAAGTAAACTGAAATAAAACCTGGAAAACAGGCCCACAGAATGGAGCCTACAAGAGAGGGAGGGAGGGAGGGAAGAGGGAGGAACAGAGGGTGCAAGGGGCCCAAAGGGTCTAGGGTAAAGGAGAAGGGGTGCCCGCACACACACAGTGAGGTTGGGGTGTTGACAGACGGCTGATAGTTGTGAACGTCTTCCCCTCATCCACACAGAGTGTCCAAAAATACCATCACCTCCATCAAGAGAACCCAAAAGATAAAATCAGCAAAAGAAAGCAAAGGTGCAGAGAGAGACAAGTCATTGTCGTTGTCATCGTCTAACTCCAGAAGTCGAGAGAAGGGCAGGAGACAATTTCTTCTACTAGAGTGTCTGAGAGAGCCCAACTCCACCCATGTGCCATCTTCAGATTTGAAGCCTCCGTAATAGCGAAACAACATTTTCTCCTCCTTTCAGTCACCCAACCGGGGGTGCTTGGTCACAGAAGTCCTAGGAAACTAACACAAAACACCACACATTCCCCAAATTGATGCCATGCAATAGGACCCCCCCTTCAGCCCAACAACGTGCTATGAAAACGCCCTCCCCCCTCCATAAACAACCAGGAAACTGGATAAGAGTCATAAAAGAAACTACATGAGTGCTACTATCGGCCCAGGTAAATACCTGAGCGGGGCTGGGGGTATTGGGGTGAAGGGCAATTAAGATGTCCATAGGCCTGGGAAAAAAGGCCGCCTAAAGATTAACGGCCCAGGAACAGCCCACCAAAGAATTTACAGCCTGTCGGGATGGCACCAGAGATCCTTACTGCTACATTTGCTTCTGTACATCTGCTTTGCTTAAGATAAGGATAATGTATGTTTTCCTTAGGATAGGGTAATGGTATGGATAAACATGACTGGTATGGTTAAGAAAGTATATAAGCTGTGAGTAAAACCAAAACGGGGCCTTTGAGTCCCTTTGGCTCAAGGGTCCTCAGCTGAGCTAATAAACTCTATCTATACCCTACTCTGTCTCCTGTCCTCTGGTGTCCGTGACGGCCTAACAGGGGACCAAACAGAAACCGATCATCTCACAGAGTTCAGGAGACAGGAGTTTGGCAAGGCCAAGGCAGCTGTATCTGCAAAGCTGAATAACAGAACAGAGAAGGACTGATCTGCAAAGCGGTCTTCTGTAACCTCCGTTGAGTTCTGAACTACTCCTGCATGAGCAAAACCCAGGGCGGAGATTGACTATGGAAAAGCAGTACGTGAGAGAAATTAGCTGATTCCACACTACTCAAGATTTGCCTAGACGGCTGACTGACCGGGCATACACATCCTCAAAAAGAACACGTTCTAGTCGTGGCATACATCGTGACTGAGTAAAAGGCTGATCTGGATACACCGTGACCAAGCTCAAAAAGAAAAGCTGAGGGCCCTTAAAAATACCCGAAAGCTACTTCACTGCACAACAAGACAAAACCTACCATTCTTCAAAGGAAGGGGTATAAAAAAATCCCCAGCACACAGTGTCAAATCAAACACCGGTGGGCATTCAAAGACATAGGAAAATAGAATCCAAAACTAAACCACAAACTAGGCAATTGAAGTAGATTCAGAAGAGATGACGATAGATTTAGTAGACAACGCCCCTCAATAGTTACTATGAATCTCAACAACAGGCCCTAGGATACGTAGCAAAATGTGAGTGTGAACAGGAAAGAAACAGAAGATCATCATGCCAATGAAACTTCCAGAAATTAGGCCTCCCCGGTGGCGCAGCGCTTCAACGCCAGTTGGACACCCAGCCGGGGAGATTCCCACACAGCACGAGGCAGACCTTTCCTGCCTAGCCTGCTTCTCCCCTCAGCAGCGTATTTCCATCGATCTGCCCATTCTGCTCCCCACTCTTTCTCTGGTGAACCCTCTGGCCACCCTATGCCTCTGGCCTGTACCCCAGCTTGAACACATAAATAAATAAATCTTTTTTTAAAAAGTTTAAAAAAAAAAGAAAAGAAACTTCCAGAAATCATGTGAGAAATAGACCGATGAGGTTAACATCAGTGGAGAAACTGACAAACACATCACTGAAGTTGAAGTCATAGCAGTAGAGAACGTGACAAATCAGACAGCACGGAAAAAAGTACCGAAAACAAAACTGGTCAATGAATTGAGGGGTAACATAAAAGACTCTAGCATGTGTGTATTTTGACTGTCAGAGCAAAAAAGAGGGGGAAAGTTGAAAGATAACGATAAGAAATAATGGCAAAATTTTTCTATATTAAAAAAAATGAATTCATAGATCCAAGAAACAGAACACCAAGCAGAAAAACTCGGTAACACCCAGGCACAGAATGAACTCTCTGCAATCAGTGTTAAGGCAAAGCTATCATCACAATCAACCAGTAAAAGAAGACCATTTTCTTTCATACAGAGGAACAAAGATAAAATGAGATCAGACTACCCAGGGCAGAAATTAACAGAGCACTATCTGTAAGGTGCTAACCAAAAATTCTAGATCCAAACTCAAAAACCATGTCGGTAATATTAACCGTGATCAGTCTAAACTCTCCCATTAAAGGTCAGTGATGACCAGATCAACGTTAAAAAATGACCTTTCAGCTGTTTAGGAATCAAAGGAGAAGCAAGTGGCTACATTCATTTCAAATGCAAATGATTCAGAAAGGTGAACATCACCAGGGACAAAGAAGAACAATTCATCCCGATAAAGGCCCCAGGTCACCAAGAGACTAACAATCCTAAATGTCCGCCCTAATAAGAGCTTCAAAGCACATGAAAAATTGCTAGTATAACAGGCGCTCCTGCCAGGGCCACGTGTGGTGATAGCAGAAGAAAAGACATGGTCATTGAGGGAATCACTGGTGGCACTTCTTGAGGCCACATGTGTCAGGGTATCATTTACTAAAATGAAGACTTGGTCTCTGCACTTTGCTCAGCTAACCCTTGCTGAGAGATGCAAAATAGATAAGAAAGGGGAAACTGATAGGGTTGCCATGGGAACTTGGCCAGCAGGTGGGGCTATCAAGAATTTCTGGAAATGCATAATAGAGCAATCTCCCATCTTGCCAGCTGCGAGAGAGA
>PVIJ01025375.1:0-10776 GCA_004024925.1 Scalopus aquaticus
GCTGATGGAAAGAAGCCAAGAAAGGAATAAACTTGAAAATGGGATTCCCTCCCCAAGTTTCAGACTCTTAGGAGAAAGTTTGAATGAGGACCTCTGGATGAGAAGTTCTCTAGGGTGCCTTGATTAGGGCTGGGCCACAAGTGGAGGACTGAGAATGGGAACAGGGAATTTATGCTAAGACTGGCAGTGGACTTGCTGCGGGGTGAGTCCACTGAGTGGCCTCAACAGAACCCACTGGGAGATACACTTTCAGAGCAAGAATAGCACATTGGAAGCCGAAAGAGAAGCCCTACTTTATGTAATGTTCATCCAGCATCCTTTCAGGGTGAAAGAGAAATGTTTGAGTCTGGTATGGCAAAGCCAGCCAATGGATCTGATGGATCTGGTGGATCTGATGTCAAGAATCAACAAATTCATAACTCATAGAGGTTCTTCGTCAAATAGACACATAGGGGGAAATATGATTCTCTGTATGTGTCATTCAAAGGATTTGGCATAAAGATGTGCATCAGGATTCTCCATAAATATACTTCAGTGCTATTTGAAATATATCTTACCTTTGTCTGTCATTTACTCAGCATTTCTACCTTCCAAACTTCCCATGCACAGAGACCTTCGCAGTGAATCACCTTGAATTCTGTAACCATAAATCACCTACATAAACTTCATAAACTTCAGGTGCATGTATCCTTTTGGATTACTGTTTTTGTGTCCTTTGGGTAGATTCCCAAAAGTGGTATTGCTGGGTCATATGTGCCTCCATTTTTAGCAGTTTCAGGAATTGCCATACAACTTTCCATAGTGGTTGGACCAGTTAGCATTCCCACCAGCAGTGTAGAAGAGTTCCTTTTTCTCCACATCCTTTCCAGCATTTGTTGTTGCCTGTATTTTTAATGTGTGCCATCCTCACAAGTGTGAGGTGATATCTCATTGTGGTTTTGATTTGCATTTACTTGATTATAAGTGATATTAAACATTTTTTTCATGTACCTGTTGGCCATTTGCTTTTCTTCTTTGGAGAAGTGACTTTTTAGCTCTTCTGCCCATTTTTTGACTGGATTATTGACTTTGTTTTTGTTGAATTGTGTAAGTTCCTTGTAAATTTTGTTATCAGTCCTTTATCAGTTGTATTGTGTGCAAAGACCTTTTCCCAGTTGGTAGGGTGTCTGTTAGTTTTGGTTAATGTCTCTTTTGCTGTACAGAAGCATTTTATTTTGATGTAATCACACCTGTTTATCTTGTCCTTCACTTCCTTTGCTTTGGGGGATGTGTCTTTAAAGATTTTGCTGAGATGTATGTCGTGTAGAGTTTTTTCTATATTTTCTTCTATAAATTTTGTGGTTTCAGGTCTTATGTCCAGGTTTTTTATCCATTTTGAGTTGACTTTTGTGCAGGGGGTGAGGTAGTAGTCTAGCTTCATTTTTTTGCATGTAGCTGTCCAGTTTTCCCAGCACCATTTATTGAATAGACTGTCCTTAATCCACTGCATTTTCTTTGCTCCTTTGTCAAAGAGTAGTTGTTCATATATATACAGCTTTAATTCTGGGTATTCTATTTGGTTTCATTGGTCTTTCTGTCTGTTTTTGTTCCAGTACCATGCTGTTTTAATTATTATGGCTTTGTAGTGTGTTCATTGCAGCACTGTTTACAATAGCAAAGGTATGGAAGCAACCCAGATGTCCAAAAATAGATGATTGGATCAAGAAGATGTGGTACATATACACAATGGAATACTATTCAGCATTCAAAGAAGATAAACACATGCAATATGCAGCAACATGGATGAAATTAAAGGGGATCATACTCAGAGAAATAAGCCAGAAAGAAAGAGAAAAACATCAAATGGTTTCACTTATAACAGGACTATAGGGTAACCAAATAGGAGAGAGACACTCATCGGGGCGGGGGGGTGGAGGGGATGATAAGGGCACAAAATGGAACAGAAAAGGACACAAGGGACCACGGAGAAGGATCAAGGGTGAATACAAAATGTAAAAGATATAAATAACAATAAAAATATATATTTAAAAAAAAAACTTCATAAACTTCATAAATTTTTTCTCACATGGAATAAAATATATCATCTCAATAGTAATACAATCTCATACTGAGTTAATTAAAACCAGTGCCAATAATAAAACCAGTAACAGAAAAGGCATAAAATAATCCTTTTGAATTACAACACTGAAAAAATTATTTTGTTTACCAAGTTTTCAGAAAGTAGTATTTTATTGACCAAGTCTTTTAAAAGTGATAGAAATAATGAGATTCTTAGTACAGGCAAAATTTTCATCCTTCTGTAGAGTTAAATAAGCCCTGTAAGATCCACTTGAAGTGCAGGTACATAAAAGAAATCATTAAAGCAAATACCACAGTTAAAAACATTTAACCTGAGTGTGGTATTTAATATTCCCATGATGGCCTCCCTGGTGGCGCAGCGGTTAAAACGCTGCGCTGTGGAGCTGTCGGCAGTGGCGACACGAGTTCGATGCCCAGCTGGGGAGAATCCCACATGGCACGGCAGACCTCTCCTGCCTTGCCCGCTGCTCCCCTCAGCAGTGTATTTCTGATCTGCCTGTTCTGCTACCCGCTCTGTCTCTGGTGAACCCTCTTGCCGCCCCACGCCTCTGGCCTGTACCCCAGCTTGTATGTATAAATAAAAAAAAAAATAAATCTTAAAAATAATAATAATAATAATAATAATAATATTCCCATGATTTCTAAAAATAGCTTTACTAAATAGGACTGTATTTACAAAGAAAGAGATAGCCGTAAGGCATATGTTTATTTAATTTCTTTAGGTGGTAGATGAAAGTGTCATAATGAATTGTTCCAACTATGATTAGAGTTTGATAGAATCTCCCTATGAATACTTTACCCTCTTTATGTAATTTCTCACAAACTCTCCCAGTCATACTAAGACACGCAAAGTGAACATCTTCAACTTGATACATTTTCTCTTCTAATATGATTTTCCTTCATTTTTGGGTGCTCTGTAATGTACAATGAAATCTTGAATATGTAACTGGACACAGTCATTTTTAATGTATATCATTGTCAGATCTCACCTGATACACTGCATATCAGATGTAAATTGAATTATTCAGTATTTCTGTTGTGGAATTAAGCTCTCCCAAGTACTGAATTTATAGATGGATTTTCGTTTGTCAACTTGGAGTTATATCATGGTTTTATGTAAGTGGCCAATTGTAACTTTTGAGATTTAAAATGGATAGCCAAGGTTCATCTTCCCATGGAGATTATTAATACCTTCCACTGCATATTCCCATTGGAACAAAATAAATGTCACCCCACATTTGTTGACGATTACAATAAGGACCTTTGGACTAATAGGAGAAAAGGAAGGATCATTCAACCCTTGGACAGCATGTGGAGTAAAGTATCTTTTGTGAATTCTACACACTTGAACCTGCTACTCTAGGGAAAAGTTCATTCCATTTCCTAAATGAGAAATGCTTTGACGTAGGAATGGAAGGACATGCTATGTCCTTGTTTCTGGAACACATGGTGGTATAGAGGAAAAGGTAACTCAGTCCAACTTAAAGGGCATGGATTATCTTTCTCAATTCTACCAACAACTAAGAACAAACTATTGAACAAATCATTCAACTCTCTCTGGGCATCAGTTTACCCTTGTGTAAAATGATTTTTAATACTTCCAATACCCTAAAAATAAAAAGAACTATTACATAGTTTTGCATGCAGTGTTCAACTTACCAAATGTTAATGTTTGCCATAAATCTGTTATTTTTATTAGAAATACAATATTATAAATGTAGCAGAAAGTGCCAGCCCAAAATACTCTACTATGACATTTTGAGATGAAGGTTACTAAAGAGAAGCAGATCCAGAAAAACCCTCTGGCCTCCCTCTATTTGTTTAAAAGTATAACAAAAAAATTGTAAAGATGTTCCTGGTCCCTCTCTACCAGGAAGAAAAAAATGTTAATCACCTAAGACTTTTCTAAATCCTTATCAGCCCAGAAATGGCAACAAAGGGATCTATGCAACAAACTGCTAAAGAAGACTAGCGCCTTTATCTTTCATCAGTTTCCTTGAATATTTGCCTTTGCATAATTTGCTGTTCTAGAAACACAAAGTCCTAATACTTTTTTGGTCACTCTTTGAAGATACTACATAAGCCCAAGTTCTAACCATCCCTTTGAATTACTCATTTCTGAGTGCCCCAATCTGTATGTGTATGCAATATACTTCTTAATAAATTTCTGTTTTCCCTTGCTATTCTCTCTTATTAGTTTAATTTACAAAGACCTGTCAATAAACCTAAGATGGGTCGAGGGCAAAAGATATTTTTTTCTTGCCCATAAATTAGTTGAAAGATCTTATATGACAGTACGAACTACCCACTGATAAAGGATTAGATCAAGAATATGTGGTATTATCTACAGTGTGGAGTACTCTCCAACCATAAAGAAAAGACAAAATATTGCCACATGCAGAAAAGGGAAGGAGCTCAGGGAATTATTTGTAATAAGCCAAGTTAGAATGACAAAGACAGATATTAGGAGGAATCAAGAAAGCAAAATACTTATAAATAAAGTGATATTTCTGAGGTTAAAAGGAGTACCAAGGAAAAAAATGTCGAGGTAGAGTACGAAATGGTGGTGGGGGAAAATACAAAAGGACACACATACAGAAAAATGACAATGACTACATAAAAACACTACTAAATATAATTTTTAAAACAGTATTAACAAAACAAAATGTCAGCATAATCCAATTTTCCAGACTTAACTTATAACCTGCATTTGTATTTAACATTTTCATGATTTGCAATATAGTTTTATGACATTGGTGTGCATCCACAAAGATTATGTAGCCTGAACCTACATTTTCATGTTTATATTTAATTCCTTTACAACTTGCTATTTTTTGTACTGAATAATTTGTTTGAAACAATTATCAATAATGATGCATATACTTTTAGTTAATTTATTTTAAAGCTTTATATTTTCCTTTATGTGAATTTCTCCCTTGTCCATTTTTCATGAACAGACACTTAAAAGATTGTTTCCAATTTGAGCAACATAACATCTGTATGAATAAATATGGGCTAGAAGTTCCAGTAGAAATGTTTTTATTCTTTTTTTTTAAAGCTCATGATAAGCAGTATCATTTTTTTTTAAGATTTATTTATTTATACATACAAGCTGGGGTACAGGCCAGAGGCATGGGGCAGCAAGACGGTTCACCAGAGACAGTGAGGAGCAGAACAGGCAGATCAGAAATACACTGCTGAGGGGAGCAGCGGGCGAGGCAGGAGAGGTCTGCGCACCATATGGGCTTTTCCCTGGCTGGGCATGGAACTCCCTTCGTGTGCTGCCTACAGCTCCACAGCACAGTGCTCAACCGCTGTGCCACCAGGGAGGCCCAGTTCTAGTAGAAATTCTGAGAAAATGTATTCCTAAGAGAGTAATTGCTAAATTATAAAGAACACAAATCTTCAACACACCAGTTATATCCAAAATATCCAACAAAGTGTTTTATTTATTTTTTTTAAGATTTATTTATTTATACATACAAGCTGGGGTACAGGCCAGAGGCGTGGGGCAGCGAGAGGGTTCACCAGAGACAGAGTGGGGAGCAGAACAGGCAGATCAGAAATCCACTGCTGAGGGGAGCAGCGGACGAGGAACGAGAGGTCTGCGGCACCATGTGGGATTCTCCCCGGCTGGGCAGCGAACTCCCATCGCGCGCTGCCTACAGCTCCACAGCGCAGCGCTCAACCGCTGCGCCACCGGGAAGGCCCCCAACAAAGTGTTTTAACACATTTGCGCTTACTTTCAGTTTTCAATTTGCCTCTTAGTTCTGATTGTACCCTTTTATATGCTTTGCATGATGAACAAAGTATTTGAGTATTACTTTAAATATTTCTACTCTGAAATGAAAATGTTAACCTATCTCAGAGGAAGGGACTAGAGGTATATTGCAAAAGTGGCTTTCACAAGTTCAGGCATGGCTTGGGGTCAACTGTATGTGTGTGAGGATATCCAGGGGATCCTGCCCCAGATACAACCCCAAAACACAGTGCCTTTGAGATCTTTCAGTCACAGTTTAGTGATCACCTGTCCACACAGTCCTTTCCAAATAGAAACAGGCCTCTCTGCTCTGAAATGTCCCTGCCCTTAACAGCATCTCGATTACCTTTGAACACACACCTAGCAGTTGTTCATCACTGGCTCCCCTACCTGCATAATTGGTGGTTTATTGCTCATCCAGCACATCAAAACCAGTTCTGACCTGGTAAACCAGTGAATTTCTTTTCTAACTGATAAGATAAACCACACCCTTGGTAAGTTTGTGCCCCTTTCAGAACTGTCTTTCCCAGACTGTCTTTCCCAGACTGTCTTTCCCAAGACTGCCCCAAAGTACCGTATAGAGTTTCCTTATTTCTTAGTTACTGTTTCATCATAATTAATAATCCTTTATACTAAACTTTTTAACATGCTATGTGGTTTCTATCTTCTGAATGGACCCAGACTTCATATACTTCTACTAACTATGTATAAAAGTTCCTGTTGCTAATTTGAAGGCATATACACACTCCTATGTTCACTGTAGCACGATTTATTATAGTCAAGTTATGGAAGCAACCTAAGAGTCCAAACACAGATGAGTGGATCAGGAAGATGTGTTATATATAAGCAATGGAATACTGCTCACCTATAAAAAAAATAATGAACTTTTGCATTTTTGATAACATGGATGGAATTGTAGGGGACTATACTAAATGAGATAAGTCAGAAAGAGAAAGGCAAATGCCAGATAATTTCATATGTAGAATGCAGAGAAACAATACAAAGGAACTGACCAAAAGAAAGCTTAGAAATATGACTGCAGACTTGAGGCTCCTAGAGGGGGAGAAAAGGATCATGGTAGTTAAAGGGGGAGGGAACCCAATGGTCTATAGTAAAGGGATACGGGCGCTTTGGTGGTGGATGTGGTGTGGCGATATATATTTGAGGAAGTATGAATCTGCTCCCTTAAACCATATACAGTATTGTAAACCAATGTTATCTCAATTATTAAAAAGAGAAAGAACCCTCAAAAAATCACTGAAAGTTTCTGTTCTGCCTGTTTGCCAACATGTTATTACATAATACACTCATTTTTTAACAACTAAGCACATTGTTAAAGGTATACATTTATGGTTATTAGTGGCCTTTCCTTGGCTATTAGTGAAATCTAACATCTCAAAAGTTTGTTATACATTTAGGTTTCTTCTGTGAAATGCCTGTTTTTAGCAGTGGCCAAAAAAAAAAAACTATTAATAGTCTGGTATATAGAACCCAGATTAAATCTTTAATAAGAAGTATACCCATTTATGGGAAACAAGCTATAAAATATCTAAGATAATTATGCAACATCTTTTTCCGTATATTCATTCATATATCCATATATCATATCATATCATATATCATTCATATATCATATATCATTCATTCATATATCCAGCTTATTGTGTTTCATTATGTAAAATAAGAAAACTTTGCTGCTTGATACTTTTATTGAAACTTCTGATATGGTTGTGGGATTTCCCATGTCTTCCCTTATAAATTCTTCACTTTATACATTTTGAATATATGCTCTTAGGTTTATACAAGTTTCATAATAGGCTATTACTTTTTACAAGGGAGAACTGTACGACCATCAGGAACTCACTTGTCGATGCCTTAGTTTTTGCATCGCTGATATTACCTCCTTATTTCTCAAGGTGTAGATCATGGGGTTTAAGAGAGGGGTGAAAACAGTATAAAATATTGAGAGAACCTTATCCACTGGGAAGTCGCTAAATGGCCAGGCATAAATGAAGATGCAAGGTCCAAAGAACAGGGTCACCACAGTGATGTGGGCTGTCAGTGTGGCCCTGGCCTTGGCCATGCCCGTGGAGGACCGCCGTCGCACGGTGACTAGGATGACTGTGTAGGAGATCAGCAGGAGCACAAAGGAGCTCATAGCCAAGAGGCCGCTGTCTGAAAGCATCAGCACCTCAAGAGTGAAGGTATCCATGCAGGCGAGCTTGATAACCAGAGTTAGGTCACAGAAAAAACTATCTACTTTATTAGGACCACAGAATGGAAGGTTTACTGTGAAGGCCAGTTGGCTGAATGAGTGCAGAATTCCAATGATCCAGGAGCCCAGCACCAGGCTTGCACACTTGCGCACACTCAAGATGGTGGCATAGTGCAAGGGTCGACATATGGCAACGTATCGGTCATAGGCCATGGCCACAAGGAGCATCATTTCACCACCACCAAAGGCATGTTGAAAGAATATCTGGGCCATGCAGCCCTCAAAAGAGATGGTCTTATGCTCTGTAAGGAAGTCAACAATCATTTTGGGAGTGGCGAAGGTGGCTAAACAAAGATCAATGAAGGAGAGGTTACTGAGTAGAAAATACATGGGCGTGTGTAAGGAAGATTCAAAGATGACCGTGAGCACAATGAGGAGGTTCCCCAGCACAATGGATATATACACAATTGTAAAAAAGACAAAATAGAAAAGCTGTAACTCTCGAGGACCTGAAAGACTGTGCAAAACAAATTCAGTCACCCGTGATATGTTGCCTTGGTCCATGATTTCAAGTTTCTGACATCAGGTCAGAAATATTGCTGTAAAGGGAAATGGAAGTTACATCATGAGACTGTGAGAATCGATGAGTAAAGTCAAACCTGGTATCAGATTCCAGTCGACAGAGTCATATTTGTCAGGTGCACATAGGCACACAAGATACACGTATTACACCAATTACACTCAGTTTGTAATGACTCTATAACCTTGGCTTTCATCCCTGCAGCTCAGTGTAATAGCTACAGCCCAAAGAAACAAGTTTACACATCACCTCCACAATTTAAAATATCGTGATTAACACAAAAGTTAAACCATAGAGTCATGCCGGCAGGTTTCAAATGCTATTTCAACTCCTACTTAAGATGACCGGTGTTTCAATTTTTGCACCTGTATACTGGGCAAAATAATAGAACATGGCCCATAAAATTGTTGTTAGGATTAAAAGAGTTAGAGTTACATCAGATGAAATACTTAGAACAGTGCCTGGTCCATAGTAGATATTCAATAGATGTTAGTTACTATGCCTTTGTTCCACTTAAGATAGAAATATTTGATTGTATGAATTAATATACTACATAAAATATCAAACTGAATACTCATCCTATTTAAGACATGCATTCTTGTGTTGTCTAATTGCAGTTAAGCATGTAAATATCACATTTATTTTGGTTCCTAATGTTTTTTAAAAATGTATTTGTGCATACAACAACTGGGGTATCGGCCAGAGGTGGGGGAGAGGGGTAGATGAGAGGTTCACCAGAGACACTGGGGAGCAGAACAGGCAGATTGATTGAACTAAACTGCTGAGGGGAACATCAGGTGAGACAGGAGAGGTCTGCTGTACCATGGGGGAAGCTCCCTAATCAGGGATCAAACTCCTGCTGCAATGGCTACAGATAGCTTCATAGTGCTGAGCCAACCCCTTGAGCCACCAGGGAGGCCCCTGGTACCTAATTTTGACTCTTTATAAATGTGTGATAAGTCTTCCTCACCCAGTTACTCTGAATTTATGTGTATATAATATGTGATCATCAACCACTATCAATACAAAAAAGGACACCATATTTGCACATACTGTCAATTTATGAGACACTTTATGAATCTGAAGGAAGAACTCATTATTTGATTTTTTTCACAATACAGTGTCCATAGAGGGTGTACAACAATATTTGTTGATACAAATATATAAAAAATGTAACTAGTTTTGTATTAGCTAAAAAAGAATTACTTTTATTTGCTAGACTATCCTTGCATATTTTGGAGTAAACGCTAAAAAAAAAAATCCTTATTGCTTAAGAGGCACTCATTTTTTTTCTGGCTGTTTGACAGTTTTTGAAAAATTGTAAAGTTTAAAGTTAGTATAAAAATTAATTTGTCATAGACAGTTAAGAAAATAAACAAGATGCATCATAAAGAATACCTGACTTTAGCAAGATAAGAAACCTTATCTTTAGAAAAATGGTGTCCAAATTATTTTTCATCATATTCCTCTAACAGCAGAAAGATTATGACTTGCTGTATATTATATTATGCATTAATTGTATATTAATTTACCTCTGAATTAAATACATCTATTGCTACTCTAACATTCAACATGCAGTAGAAAATATACTTGAAAATTGTTATATTTCATAAATGTAAAGAACTCAGACTCAAGCATATTTTTCTCACATTCAAGCAGGTTCCCTGCTTGCATATGTGTGTCCTACTTTGGTCTCTATTACCCAGAATAATAGGTGGCTCTTTTCGTGGGGTCAGGTTTCCAAAAATTCTGTCTTGGATAGGTAGACATATTATCTAACTGCACATAGTACTCCATTTCTGTAAGATAAGAGCCTTTGCAGTGTAGAAAGATGCTTTCCCACATCTTGAGCAAATTAAGGCGAAAATCAGTCTTTGGTTTCTCTATCTCTACTTTATCCACCAGTTCAGTGGATTTCTCCCCTTTAATATGCTTCATTTTACGGTCATCATGTCCCTTTCTCTAGACAATTAATGAAGTGAGATAAAGTAATATTCTTAAGTATTCAAGCCTGCTTCTTTACCTGGAATCAAAGGAAAAGGAAGATTTGGGTTCTAAATTCACCTGTATGGGAATCTCATGTTACTGCTACATATAAGAAAAGTTTTCAAAGATTCACCCCAAAGTGTTAACAGTGATTAT
>PVIJ01025376.1:0-10774 GCA_004024925.1 Scalopus aquaticus
CATCCCGACGCGCCCCCCACCCCGCGTCCCGATGGCCTCCCGCGTCCTGACGGCCACCCCCGCGTCCCGACGCCCCCCTCCCACGTCCCTGGCTGCTGGAGGCCGGGGAGGGGGCCGCAGCCCAGAGCCTGGTCCCACGGGGTCCCATCCGTGTGGCCTGCCGGCGCCTCTGCATAATTAGTCGTGACTAATTCCGTCTACGCTGGGATTTAATTAATGATGGCGGTGACCGCGCCACTCCAGCAGCAGTGGGGACGGGTCGGCGCCGCGGAGGGGCCGCAGCGCGCTCCCGCAAGGCCGAGTCCGCGCTGACCCGCGGGCCCCAGCCACTGCTCCCGCGGCAGCCATGGGACGCGCAGACACCCTCGCACCATGGCCCTTCGTGCAGACGGGGAAACCGAGGCAGCTGGGAGCCTGGCTGAGAGCGCTCGGCGAGAGCGGCTCACGCGGGCCAGAGAGGCTTCTCCTGCCGGCATCTGTGGCCCTCAGCGGCCGCGTCCGGTACCAGGCCCGCAGGGACCCCAGCGCCCCCGGAACCGTCTTCGCGGTCGCGGCCGATGATCCAGGCCCCCTCCCCACGTGCGGGCTGGACAGCCCCGGCCCCTGCCCAGCAGCCTCCACGGCGCTTTGCCCTCTGACCTCTGACCAGCCCCCCACGCCCGCCCCTCCCTCCCCACTGCCCAGTGTCCAGCAGCTCCGGGGTCCCGCCTGTTGCAGCCACACCCACTCCCGGTCCTCCGGGCCCCATCTGACCACTGTCCACTAACTGTCCACTCACAGCTTTTGGTTCCTGAATTCACCGCCCAGCATCCGCCGTCCGCCTCCCCGCGTGGGGCTTGAGCGGCGCCTGTTCCTGCTCCAGCCAGCTGGACAAACAGTCTTGTCTCGTCCTGAGAGGGGACCCCGAGGGGACCCGTCCAGCAGGGACCTCACGGTGGGCATTTAGGGGTTTTCAGAGCAGAAGGCTCCAGAAAAAGATCCCGTCAGCCCCCACCCTCCGGGCAGTGCGGTCAGCCAGACGCTGGGGGGAGGGCGTGGACAGGGTGGCCTCAGCGGAAGTTGAGTCCCCTGGTTTTCCTCGGGGTGGCCCTTCTCGGGGGCGGGCCCTGGGGATTCTCCCTCACGGCGCCTCCTTGTCAGGACTGTGTCTGTTACTGATGGTTTTAGGAACCAGCCGCGGAGGCTGAGGACACAGGGTTTGCCGGCTCAGGAGGACGCTACTCAGACCGGAGCCGCGCCGGCCCCAGCGGTCCTTTCCGCCTGCGTCCACTCAGGCCGGGCTGGGGACGCTCAGGGGCCTCCCAGGGCCTCTCACGGCCACACTCGGGGGGTGCTGGCCGGTCAGCCAGTGTGGCTCACCGAGCTTCCCCGGGGGCCCGGCAGGGTTGCAGCTCACTTCAGGGGCACGTCCCGTTGGTGAGGGCGCCGCGCTGGGCCTGGCCTTGTGGACACTGCCCTGTCCTGGGTGTGTGCGTTGCAGGTGAGGGCACCAGGTGCTGTTTGTAAGGCGAGGACTCTGGGAGCTGAGGTTCGGGGAGTTCTCGGGGAGGGCGGGACTCAGCGAGTGAGCAGGCCCCTCTCGGCTCCTCACGGAAAGCAGAGCTGCGGCTTCCTGCGGTCAGGGCCAGCCCATTTCTAGAAGGTTCCATGAGACCTTCACGCCCTCACAGAGCCACGTCCGCCGCATCTTCCTTTTTGTCCGGCCCCCTCTCCTTTGGTGATGGACACAGCCTCAGCAGGCATTAATTCCACACGGTAGATGGACGTTCGTGGTCCTGGGGGGTGATGTCCTCGTTTGGGGTTTCTGTCCCTTACCCTGTGGTCTCTGTGGACTGCTGGGCTGACGCCCCTTTGCACACATCTCCCCTCCTCGGGGGAGTCTGGTCTCAGCCTGGTTTGCTGCCCGGCCCTCATCCGTGGGGACTTTTACTTCTGATGCTCAACACGAAAGACTCCACGAAGAGACAGAGCCGGCACGTGTGCCTGGACGTCTGGCTGGCGGGCGGCTGGAAAGGCTCTTCTCTGTTTCATGCAGCCCCCAAACGTCAGAAGTCCCTTCTCTTCGGCGCTCATTGTTCCTCCCGTTTCATCGCCGCTGCTTTGAAGAGTGGCCACGGCCGGCGGGAGGGCGCGGTCCCCAGAGTTTCCGGCTGCGGAGCTTTGTTCCCTGCTTCAGGACCCCCGGCGGGGAGCTGCACGCTGGCCCCTGCCTGCACGCTGACGTGGGGAGGATGGAGGGGAGCCCCAAGTTCTCGGGAAGCCCCCACCCCATTGTGCAGCGTGCAAGAGGGTTTCTCCAGCACAACCTGAGCCCCTCCGGCGGCGCACCCGTCTGGCGGGCAGCGTCGAGACCCGCCGAGGAACGCGGTGAGCTGTGACTGACCAGTGGCGACCCACCCAAGCGGACGACCGGCCTCTTGAGGGTCAGCTCGAAGGCGCCATCCTCCTGACCGTCCCGATGGCACGCAGGTTTTCCGAAAGTCCCCTCCACAGGGGACTTTGGAGCCTTTGGCTCTGCTGTTCTCTGTCCCCACGTGCCGGCCTCACGGGGGTCCGACAGGCCCTAAGGAGACCTCCCCTGGCCTGGAGTGGCCACCACCCGCTGCCCCGTGGCCAGTGAGCAGACCTGGTTTGCAAGCAAGAACCGTCCTGCCCTCTGAGCCCCTCCGGAGGCCCCGCCCAGGTCCCTCGCAGCGGGGGGAGCCGTGTGGCTGCCAGCAGCAGGGCTCTGCCAGCTGGACGTGGACCTGGCTGGGGTCGGGCTGCGGGGGCTGGGCAGCCCCAGGGGGCTGGCGGGGGGCTCTCGGCCCTCGGCACTCAGAGGGCAGGGCGGCGTGGGCGGCCTGGGGGGCTCCTCTGACTTACTTTGGCATCACCTGGCGTTGGTCAAGCTTCCAAGAAAAAGAACTAGGTTTCTTAGATTTCTTTTCTTTGTGTGTGTGTAGAAGAGCTGGGGTGCAGGCCAGAGGTACGGGGGGTGAGAGGACTCCCCAGAGACAGAGTGGGGAGCAGAACAGGCAGATCCACTGAAATCTACTGCTGAGGGGAGCAGCAGGGAGACGGGAGAGGTCTGCTGCGCCCTGTGGTCAGCGCCCTGGCCGGGGGTGGACTTAGGCCGTCGTGGTGACAGTGCCAAAACTTAACACCTGGCCACCAGGGCGGCCCAGGTATCTGGGTTTCCACGTGCTCGTCTGAGTGTCATTCCAAATTTAGCTCCTGTGGCTGCCATGTGCCCCGTCACTCACTCTATGCACAAAGCAGATCAGCTGCGTCTGCAACATGGGACAAAAGGGACTTTATTTTCTGGGGCTCTCTGCATGGACCCGCAATTCGCTTATGTGGCGCAGAGCTTAAGGTTCTGGGGACGTTCTACCTGGATGTGTTCCCAGATGGCCGAACCTGGGCGGGGGCAGGGAGGTGAGCGGAGCTTCCGGTGCGCAGAGAGGCTGCGGCCAGGGAGGAGGCTGGACCCAGGGGCCTTTGGGATGTGGCTCCGCAGTCATGTGAGGACAGCGGGAGGGTGGGGGTCCCTGCGCGCCCCAACAGCTGTGTCCGATGAGCAGAGCTGCTGGCAGCTGGCACCAACCCACCGTGCCACAGCCCCGAGGTTCCAGCTGGCCCCCGGAAGCCACCCACGGCCCCTGACCGCAGCTGCGAAGGCCATCCTCGCTGCCGGGATGCAGGAGGCAGCAGGTCCAGGGCGACCGCCAGCTGCTGCCCAGGTGCCTGCTCTCGGGGGCTGGACGGTGCTGGAGCAGCTGTCCTCGCGCCTGCTCTCTGGGGTGGCCCTGCCCATCGCATCTCGGAACTCAGGGGGTCCCGCTCCGGGGCCCAGCCCACTCCTCGGCGAGCAGCCTTCAGAGAGGGTCTGCTCGGACCCACAGCCCGCAATGCAGCAGTGACGGCGGCTGCCAGCCGAGCCTGGGTCTGCGGACGCTGGGTCTGGGGTGCAGACGCTCGTCCTCATGCAGGATGGAGCTGGCTCTGCGAGGCTGCTCTGAGTGAGTGAGGGGTTCCCTCCTTGCTTTCCCTTTCTGGGTGGGGGAGTGTCTATTTTGACACTGGGCGGCTTTTTCTGTTGAATTTGTGATTAGCTGAAGGGTGACAGACGCTCTAGTCTGGGAGCAGCAGACTTGTGTGCGAAGTGCCCGGGGCCTTGTCACAGCTGTCATCTCTGCGGTGGGGTGCAGCAGCCCCATCATGCAGCATGTGAGTGAAGGGCCGCTGTGTGCCAATAAAACTTTATTAACAAAACAGGAAGTGGGCGGAGTCTGCGGGCCCTGACTTAGATGCCCACCCACTGTGACATCTGGACGAGAATCTGGCTGGTCTGATAGACAGAGGAGCTGCTGCTTCCTCCCCGAGTTGCCGACTGTGTGGGGCCGGGGGTGGTGGGGGGCGGTGTTCTGAACACGACGGGGAGGAGTAACTGGGAGACCAGCCAGGCTGAGCTCAGCTGTACTCTGACTTACTCGGGAGAGAACTTGGCTCTCCTTCCTGCATCTCGATCCTGAGGGTAGACACCCCAGCTGACACCCTGAGGGGAAGCCAAGGGGACAGGTGCACCCCAAGACAAGCCTCGCCTCCTGTACCTGCCAAGCACCAACGGGCCTGCAGGACACTCTATGGGGCCAGCCACAGGCACCTGAGTTTCCACAGAGCTGGACGGCCCCGCGGTGGGAGGGGAGTGATGACGTGGCAGCCACGCCCGCCCAGCTGCCCGGCCGGGGGGCTGTAGAGCCGTCTTGGCCGGTCAGACCCGGCAGTGCTGCTGGGTGGGCTGCGGCTGCCCCAGAAGCTGCGTCTCTCCTGCCCCGGGGCCTGGGGACCCCCCAGGGAAGAGCCTCGTGCCCCGCGGGGCCGGCGAGACAGAGGCAGGGCTCACCAGGGCTGTGCCCCAGCAGGGCCTGTCGGCTGCCTGCTGCTGAGCTGGGGAGCTCCAGCCCCTCTTACCTGGGCGCCCAGCAAGGACCTCTACGCAAGCGCACCCTCATGCTGGAAACACAGGGAGCGCGTGCATTCTATGCACGTGTGTGCTTGTGTGTGCGTGCAGTGCAGGTGTGTACAGGTGTGTGCGCACACATGTGGGGTGTGCATGTGCGTGCCTTTGTGTGTGCAGACTGTACAGGTGTGTGCTTGTGTACACTTGGAGGTGTGCACGTGTGTGCTTGCATGTGTGCAGGCACGTCTGTGCTTGTGCAGGTGTGTGTGCCTTGTTTTACATTGTGTGTGCACACACACGTGTGCGTGTGCAGCAGTGACGGCGGCTGCCAGCCGAGCCTGGGTCTGCAGACGCTGGGTCTGGGGTGCAGACGCTCGTCCTCATGCAGGACGGAGCCGGCTCTGCGAGGCTGCTCTGAGTGAGTGAGGGGTTCCCTCCTTGCTTTCCCTTTCTGGGTGGGGGAGTGTCTATTTTGACACTGGGCGGCTTTTTCTGTTGAATTTGTGATTAGCTGAAGGGCGACAGATGCTCTAGTCTGGGAGCAGCAGACTTGTGTGCGAGGCGCACGGATGATCTGCGTCCCACCTCTGCCCTGTGCTGCTGATGCATGAGTAAGAGTTTCTTTTTTAAATATTTTTCTTTTTCTTTTGTTTAAAGATTTATTTATTCATGCATACAAGCTGGGGTGCAGGCTGAAGGTGTGGGGCGGTGAGAGGGTTCACCAGAGACAGAGTGGGGAGCAGAACAGGCAGATCTACTGAAATCCACGCTGAGGGGAGCAGCGGGGAGACAGGAGGGGTCTGCTGCGCCCTGTGGGAAGCTCCCTGGCCGGGGATCGAACTTGCACTGCAGCCGCCGACGGCTCCACAGCGCTGCGCGTAACCCGTTGCGCCACCACAGAGGCCCCATGAGTAAGAGTCTCTTAATCATCTAACCTTCAGTGTCCGTGTGTGCAAAGTGGGCTGACCGTAGCATCGTGGGCTAAACTGTGCTCCCCAAATGCACAGGTTAAAGTCCTGACCCCAGGACCCCAGCACTGACTAATCTGAGGTGGGTCTTTAAAAAGGTGCCATGGTTGCCACGTCCTGAAGGTGTCCCCTAGGAGGCGCTAAGGACAGCCACCCACGGAGGGAAGACATCAGAACACGGGCAGGTCAGCATGGTCAGCACGCATGGCAGCCAGGGTGCCCCAGGAGCGAGTGTCCTCCACTGGGCCGAGCCCCAGGCCACCACCCACCCTGGATTCTTCTCTGAGTCGTACTCATGAAACCAGGGTGGGTGTGTAAGGCTGGCTTGGAGCCCCCCACCATGGTCCAGAGGCATGCGGGCAAGGGAGCAGCCTGAGGAGCAGCGCCCTGCCCTCTCTGGAGACAGAAACACTGAGCCGGGCTGTGCCCTCCTGCAGCCCAGCGCACCTGCCGCCCCATCCTCCTCTCCAGGGGCACCCATAGAGCCCCCGGAGTCTAAAGACCATGCTTCCTAGCTCACCTGCTTGTCTGCTTCTGTTCCACGCATGGGGAAGCCATTCGAGACTCCTTCACGTTCTCACTGAGGCACCCACCACCAAGTTCCCCGCGTGGCCACAAAGCAAGGATCTCGTCTTTTTCATGGCTGTGTAGTATTCCGTGGCATGTCTATACCAGCACTCACTTCCAGGGCTCTGCCGCTGGTTCCGAGTTTTGGCCGCAGGAATCAGGCTGCTGCGACACAGGCAGTGTCCATCTGTTCACGTCAGCATGTCCATGTGCTTTGGATAGATGCTCACAAGTGGCGTTGGTGGGCCCGGCGGTATTCACATTTTTAGGGCTTGAAAGGGCCACGCCAACTGACAGTCGGGGCTGACACACGCGTCCTCCAGCTCTGCGTGCATGGTGGGACTGTCCTGCGCTGGCTGGCCCCCTCGCCCGCTGTCCCCCGGGCTTATCCTGCTTGGCGGGGGTCCTGGGCTCCCCCTTGAAGACCCTCAGGCAAGCGTGAGAAAGGCTGGCCACAGGACCTGGTGCCAGAGACCCAGCCACGGTTCTGGGCGGCAGGACTGGCCTGGCCGGCGACCGGTCACTCTCCACCTTGAGGATAGGGGTCGCGGGTCTGGGGAGGTATGGGCAGGACCCTGGGGGCGGGAGGAGGGGCAGACGGAGGCGGATCATCCAGCGCCCCCTGGAGGCGGCTGCTATAACGGGGCAAATGTGCTGAGCTCCGCTCCAGCCGTCTCCGCTTCAGATGTCAGACCACTCCGAGGCCTTTACTGGGAGGTCGAGCAGAAGTGCCCCCCTGTTCACAGCTGAGCACCCCAGCAGGTGCAGAGCAAGGACCCTGGGAGCAGTGACGGAGCCCCCCGCTCCCTCCAGTCTCGCCCACCCCTGTGAAGCCCCGTCCCCGGTGCCGCCCGAGACGCACGGCAGATCCTGCAGAGACGTGAACACACGGCGGTTTGAGATCTGGCCGCCTTAGAGGCTTTGCGTGCACGAGGGGCCCTGGGGATGGGCACCCCTGAGGGGCTCGGGGGACAGGGCAGGCGGGCACCGCAAGTGTGCCGTCACCACGGCCCCTCGAGCAGCGTGGAGGGGAAAGTGGCCACCCCCGAATCCCAGCCCTCCCCGTCTCAGCATGACGGACGCTCCGGTGCGGGGGGCCGGGTGCGTCCATATGGAGACCCGGGCTGGCCCACGCTCTCCCTTCAGTGGACAGCTGTCCTGGACAGTGGCACGGGGCACAGGTGCCCAAGACAGTCCAGACACACGGCCCCCACCCAGACGCCCCCCGGCAGGCACACCTGGACAAAGGTCAGCGGAACAGCCTGACCTTCGCCGGGTGCCAAGGGCGGGGGGCGGGGGGGCTCGTTCCTGCTCCTGGCCGCGGGGTGCAGGCCCCGCCTGCCCACCAGCCGGCGCTTGGGGTCTGAGCCAGAGAAACACCGACCAGAGCTGAGCCCAGCTGTGGCCAGGTGGCCGGCAGCCGCCTGTGAGCGCCCATCAGCTCCAGGCGGACACTGCCCGGATTTGGCTGGCGGCTGCTTTTGTGAAGTGCCCGCTCGGGCCTGGGCAGGAGCCAAGTGAGGAAGTCTCGTCCCAAGCCCCTTCTGGATGGAAACTGCCGCTCTGCATCTCCCCGCACGGCGTGGCCCGGGGCCCGCAGAGGCCGGGGTCACCAGAGTGTGTCTCGGGCAGGGGAGGCCGGGGCCGGAAGCCGTGGGCAGCTGCGTTCAGGACTGGGGAGGCTGGAGGAGCACTGCCCAGGGCGCCGGTTCTGCCCAGGTGCAGCGGCTTGGCGCGCAGCTGCTGCCCTGTTTCTGGAAGGCCCCAGCAAACCACGGGCGGGGCAGCGCTGTCCAGAGGGGCCACGCCACCCGCCCCCGCCACCCACAGCTGTGCCCGCTCAGGGCAGGCCCAGCAGAGTCTCCTGCTGGAGGTGGTCCAGCGGGCATCGGCAGGGAGCGCCAGGCAGCCCTCCTCCTCGAGCTGGGCCTCAGCTGGGAGCCCTTCCCAGAAGGTCACCCCCTGACCTCATTCTTTTCTCTTCGCATGGCCAGACACCCTTGAGGTCCTGGTTTCAAAGGGGAACAGGCGATTCTTTGAGTCGCAAGATGAAACATATTAAGTTTCCTGAATTCGAAGGAAAATCCAGGCCCAGATTTCCAGCAAGTGAGCTTGCCTGCAGCGCCCACAGGCAGACCAGGCAGCTGTCATTCTGGGGCTCACCGACCCCCCTTGTGGCGCTCCGCACCTGGCCTAGGGGCAAGCAAAGCGCATCATCCCAGCAGCCTCCTAGTGGCCCAGCCCTGCCCCTCGCCCCGCGGGGTGACCCCGGCGCTGCTGCTGGCCTGGGGTGGGCGGCCGCCAGTTCTGGGCTGTGGCCTCGTGCCCTGCGCCTGGGCGACCTGCCTGGGCCGCGCCCCCGCGCGCCCCCGCCCTGGCGTCCCCGCTCTCCCCGGCCCCCTCCCCAAGTCCCTCCTCCGCCGAGGTCCCGCCCGCCCCTCCCGCCCCTCCCGCCCCCGCCCCTCCCCCGCCGACCGAGCGGAGCATGCGCCCTGCGCAGGGGGCGGCGCGCGCCTCACTCGGGTCCCCTTCCTGCACCGCGCCGCCACTTGCCGGTTGCTAAGCAGTTATCCCCGTTTCTGTGGCGATTGCCGAGGCGGCGGCTAATTGGAGCAGCCCCGCCGAGCTGCTGCCGCTCCCGCGCCGCTCCGGCTCGCTCTGGGCGTCTGGAGCAGGCTCGGCTGGTCTCGCGCCCTCCCTCCCGCCTCCCCAAACAGCGGTGCAGGGGAGCATGGACTAGCTCGCGCTCCCCGACGCCGAGGCTCTGCGCTCCCGCACCCGCACCCCGGGCCGAGCCGCCGGCGCGATGACCACAGCGAAGGAGCCCAGCGCCGCGGGGAAGCCGGGGCCGCAGCAGGGACAGGTAGGGCTGCGGGCCGTGGCTCCGTGTGCACCGCCGAGTGTGTGCCCGTGTGTGCCCGTGCGTGCGTGCCTGGAGAGGAGAAGTGTGCCGCTGGCTCGCGCGCGCACGGGGCTGGGCAGCTGGGCACGCGGCTGCCTCGTCCTCGCCCCCGCGGCTATTTCCGAAGGGTCCCCGCAGGGCAGCCGCGACAGGAGCGTCTGCAGGTGCCTGCGCGCCGCGGACAAAGAGCTGCACCAGCGGCCACGGTTCCCAACTACTTTGTGCTTTGTGGCTTTTTGGAGGGGAGAGATGGCGCTGGCGCCCCCCCATTAGCTTAGTCTGCCCCTGGGCAGGACGTCCCCGCGCCTGACTCAGTGCAGAGAGCAGGTCCCAGCCGCTGTCTCTCAGGAACCTTCCTGGGCCCTCCTGCTCCTTCCTCCCACCCCCAGCCGAGGGATGGAAGTCCGCGGGTGCCCCCGGCGCACAGCCCGTGGGGGAAGGGCTGGGGGGGCAGCAGGAGGGCCAGTAGGACCCCGGCTGGGATTCCAGGACCCCAGGGGCGCAGGCCCACGTGGGGGCGTCCGCACACCCGGCTGCCCTCCTGCAGACACTGCAGTCCCTCCTTGGTGGCCGGAGGTCGCCGACATTTTCATCACCACCTACTTCGCCCCAGCAGCTCGTAAAAATAGAGCCGGGAGCCTCGGCAGACCCCCTCTGGACAGCGCTGATGGCCCTCCTTTATTGTGGGGTGCTGGGAGCTCCCCGCTGGCTGGGAGTGGAGAAGGGGCCCCCTAGAGTTCTGAAAAGAGGGTGCTTCTTCGGGCAGCGTGAGGGATGGAATCCCTCTGTCACCTGCTCGGGACCCCGTGGGGAGAACTTTGGGTGCGGGGCCAGCACCGCACGCCCCTTTGTAGACAAATAGAGACCATCTTCTCAGCGTCGCCGGCCGAGGCAGCTGCTGCTGCAGACATGAATGGGGTTTTATTTCTTCTGCAGGGTCTGAGCGCTGGCCTGGGGGCGCGCCGTGCTCGCGGGGAGCCGGAAGGGCTAATGCAGGTGTGGCCTGAGCGTCGGGAGAGCCTCTGATGGGCGGACACTCCACAGGGGTGCTCGCTGGGGGAATGAGCACCCCGCCCTTAGCGCGAGGAGCTCGGACCCGGGGCTCCCAGGCCCCGGGGACCAGCTGATCGCTGACCTGGGCCAGAGGAGATCTCGGCAAGAGCTCACTGCCGGCCCCAGGCCCAAGCCCAGTGTGGGCCGATGCCCCGTCCTGCTCTGGGCGGGAGGCCGCTGGGCCTGTGCGACCTCACGCTGTCCTGCTGACTTCCTCCCTGCCAGGGGCACGGACTGGGCAGTGGGGGGGTAAGCTGGGTGAATTGTGTGGCCTTTGGTCGGGGACTTCCTGTCCTTGAGCCTGCTCAGCCAGCAGAGCCCTAAAGCCACAGGGGCTGGGGG
>PVIJ01025377.1:0-10772 GCA_004024925.1 Scalopus aquaticus
GGGCCTCCCTGGTGGCGCAGCGGTTGAGCGCTGCACTGTGGAGCTGTCGGCAGCGCGTGATGCGAGTTCGACGCCCGGCCGGGGAGAATCCCACATGGTGCGGCAAGACCTCTCCTGCCTCGCCCGCTGCTCCCCTCAGCAGTGTATTTCTGATCTGCCTGTTCTGCTCCCCACTCTGTATCTGGTGAACCCTCTCACCGCCCCATGCCTCTGGCTTGTACCCCAGCTTGTATGTATAAATAAATAAATCTTTAAAAAAAAAAAAACCCTCAGTGTCTGGCATGTGACATGTGGTTTATAGATGTTTGAGATTTTATTGACATTATATATTTAAAGTCATTCCTGGAATATTACTAACTAGTATGTAACGTCTTAACTAAGGCCAAGTTTCCATTCTATAAATTATCTCACCTTTGTGAACCATTTCCAAGTTTTCACGTGAATTTTAGCATAACCATAAATGGATGCCTTCTTAGGGCCTCAATGTCTTCTTAGGGGAAGCTCTAGATCTGGGCCTCCAATGCATTGCCCCAAGGCCAGTCTTCAGCTAGGATGAAGATCTGTCCGGTTGGCCTGGGAATGAGGAGGTTTCTAGAATGCAAGACTTTCAGTGTTAACACTGCGGACTTCCCAAATAAAACTGAATGAGTTTTTCACTCTGTCTTCAGACTGTGGAAAGCTGGGTCCTCCTGTCTTAGAATATGCAGCTTGATATGGCAGCCTCCTCCACTCATTCCTTATGCTGACATACTCAAATCTTTCGCAGTAATCGGTCTGCATAGCAGGGGAGGACAAATCCATCACAGTATAATTACAAAGAGAATTGAATGATTAAAGACTGCACTTAGAAAGTTGATATTGGGAGTCTAGAATGTTGTTTTACTGTCTAGCTGTTGGTCTTGGATTGGTTCCTTAACCCCCCTCTGAGTTTCATTTTTCATATTTAAAAAATGGGTATAATGCAGTGTTTATCTGATGAAAAGACTGGACAGTGTATGGGGAAGCAATATATGCTCCTCTGTGAGTGTGTGGGAATGCTGGTGTGTGAACAAAACCATGAATAGAATCCCATTTCTGCCTTTACTTTTTGTTAGACCTCTGACAAGTTTTCTTCCCTCTTTGTACCTCACTCTTATCAATGATGTTGGGAATCACAGCATCTCCCTTGCAAAGCCTTTCCAGTCCTACAGTGACTTCAGTACCAAACAGACCTAAGGACAGTGACTGTAGACCTCCACAGTATCGGATTCTTTAACCCTGGTCTCAACCATATACAGGTGCTTGTCAGACATGAGGGTACCCCGCTTCACCTGAGGATTGTCAAAAACATAGATTCTGCCTCAGGAAATATAGAAATTCTAGCAGTTCTAACAAACCCCCGGGACAGCAGCTGCGGCTCCAGAACCACACTTGTAGTGGCCATGTACTGCAGTACTGTCATTTCCCTAAACAAATTTCATCACAGTCATCCTCACAGAGTATGTCATTCTAACATTGTATCAGGAAAGTTCTATCTCATGATAGATGTAAGAGTGGTGGAAGAGTAGAAGATAGTAGAGGCACGAGCCTTGTGCAGTTGCTCACATCCCACCAAACTTCTCTGACTTCATGGGGTACATCTGTTTCTATGAGGAATGGTTTCTCCCAGGAGATTTCTGGTAGGCTGGAATAAACACACTCAACCTTGAATACACATGAAAATCATTTGCAAAAACAATGAAAAACATCTTACAACCTGGTACCATTCCAGACTAGTGAAATTCAAATCTCAGGGTATGTGACCCTGGAATTGCTTTTTTTTAAATTTCCCCTGGGCTGGAGAGAGGGCGTCCAGCTGACCCAAAGAGCAGAAGCAAGGAAGGATCACCATTTCATCAGCCCAGATCTGCACAAGAAGATCAGAGAAGAAATAGGAATCAAACTGGCTCTTTATACTTGCCAATCCAGTTTACTGAGCTGGGCCTATGTGTAAATAGGAAAATAAAACTCTGGTCCTTCTTGCCGTGTACCCTACTTCTTCACTGGCTGATTCACTGACTCAGTTTCCATGAGTGCCTCTTGAAATAGGGTCTTTTTATTTTTTTTTTAGTGAAATAGCTTCATTAATTAAACCACGATGTAAGAAAATAAATTAATTAATTTTAAAATGAAATAGGTTCTTTCCACAAGCCTTTCCTGGATGACTTGTGTCCGTGTCTTTAAGAAGAGATGTTCTAAAACTACCTTGCAACCCTCCCCTGCCTGAGGATAGCCCTTCAGAGGCAGCAAGTTGGGGTGATTCAGCCAGCTGGGTCAGAAAGGAAGGGCTTGGCCAGCCTAAATGGAGCAGCCAACCCCTTGGCCACTCTGGCCAAGCCTGGAAGTAGTCACACTATTTTCCCACTTTGGTTTTTGAGCAGTTTATCTAGAGGGCTTTGTCAAGGCCTCCAAACACCATCCTAAACCTTATCTAAGCATACTTCATTGCATACATCAATACCTTTTCATTTCTCCGACTTCCTTGGAACTCTGGAAAGAAACTAATGCATTTCTTAGGTTACTTGGTGGACAAAGGAAATGCTAATATCAAGGATTTTCTGAAGTTGAATTACTGACAAACCTCTTTGTGACACTGAACTTTGCACAATGTATTAACTAATTTGAGGCTTTGTAGTTTTGAAAGCATTTTAAGCAGTAACAGCTGAGTGAACTTGAGTTTAATCTTACTCTTCTAGAGGGAATAGGGCCATTGATAACACTGCATCTTAACTTACAGAAAAGGATATAAGGACTGCTATAGAGACGCCACTATCCCTGGCGCCAAGTTTGATTGACTGGGGAGCCAGAGCCCTATTCCCAGTCTCCTTCTCAGAGTCTAGAATGGCTTTTGTTAAAACTTGCAGTCTCTATTACAAAACTTCTGGAAGTTACTGAGGGTTTGTAAAACATTGTTTCTGCATGTTCCTCTGGGAGGAGAAACTCTAACTTCATTATAGTCTTAGTTGTCATTGGTCCAAAATAAATCATAAATAACCGGAGATCTAGCCATTTGCAATATAAATTTTGTCTTAAATTTCATTCATAACAATTAGTAGACATAGGTATAGCATATAAAAATTATAATAACCGCATTACTATGCCAATTCTACAAGTCCTAAAACACTGCATATTTTTGCTTGTTTTGGCCAACACTAAAACTCATGAGAAATTACAGCACAGAATTCAATGCATATTCAAGAATATTTTGAATAAACCATAACTTCAGCTTTTTCTCTCTATTTATACTTTTAAGGAAAGGCTACAAATTTTAATTTGTTAATAAAAAGAAACAAAAACTAAAACATGTTTGAAGTTATTTAAAGACTAAAAGAACCTGGGACATAGTTTATCATTTGTTCTTCTACCATTGCTTATTTCTTGATCTTGAATTCTACTGATGCACTGTTATAAAAGAACATTCTCTGTGAGGGTGGTTGTGATGGGATTTTTTTGGGGGGTGGGGAGGGAGGGTAACTGCAGCCTTCACCTAGTCACTCTAGTAACGCAGTGGCATTGAGGAAAGAAGGGCCCTGGCACCGAGACAAAGGAACAGGACTCAAGGACAGAACTTTGCTGTACAGGGGCTGTAAACAAGAGGTTAAACAAACCTGATGATTCTAGGTCTTGGCACATGCTGTCATAAATTTCCTTGGTCCATAGTGTTTTGTTTTTTTGGCACTAAGTTTTCCTCCAGGTTCTGCAGTCCTGAACTATCTCTTCAGAGATTACCAAGCTAACCTCTTGAAGAAGAAAGGCACTACAGACCTTGAAACCAAACAGGGTTGAACTGGGGCTGTGGACACACAGCTTCAATGAGATATGCACCATGTGTTAACTGGAGCCTTGTGTTACATGGCACTGCAGCTGATTGGTGCTTACAACAGTGATAAAAGGCTGGACAAATGGACTTTAGCCAATTCCGCTGTCCTTGCTTTCTTAGCCATTAAGGGTTAAGTCCTTTATTCTCAACCCCAGCCCTAAGGCCTACAACTTTGTAGACCCCTAGTCCTGCCATGAGAGTCCCTCATGCTCAGAGAGATCTCCTTGGAATTCTCTGACTTGCTCTCATTCCTTGTCTGCCCTCATCACTGTCTGTGGGGCCCTCTTTTCAGACCTGACCAGAGGGAGAGAGAGAAAAAGAGAGGGAGGGAGGGAGGAAGGGGTGGGGATGGGGGGAGGGGAGAGGAGGGAGGGAAGGTTGGATTTCAGGTCTACCTCAGAATCTGCATTTTGGCAATCTTCAGTTGAAGCTGGACACACTCCAGTTTGCAAAACACCTGTATACAGTTGCGTCCTGGGTTAAAAGTCCTGTTCCTCTGGGGGGGAGCAATCACTGTCTTTAGGTCTGTTTGCTCTCTGGTGCCACTGCCGGCTATAGGTTATGATAAAATATAAATCACTGGGTTCCAAGTTTTGCTTCCTTTACATTGCTTGCCTGTCAAATCATATTTGTGGACATCTAAGTGGCGGTTACCATTGTGGAATTTTTTTCTTTTTCCATTTTCATTTATTCCTCTGGAGCAGTCTTGTTGCCTATACTGTTGTATGTTCTCACTTGACATATTGTCTGGGCAGATGATTGTAGCCAGTGATGAGTGGGAGCTATGTGGCCAATTTAGTCTCTTAAGAAACCACTCTGGGTTTCCTGACATTTAGGACATCATGTTGATGACTTGATTCAGTATCTGAAATGTGCTGTTTTGTCAGTGAAGACAACAATGACCTAATGTTGAACTTCCATCACTTTATGACTTTCTGGGGGAGTAATATTTCTTAGCCTGTATGCCTATGGATGCATGAAAGAAATTTTCTCAGAGTATTATAATAACTAACATCACATGAGCACTATAAAGCATTCAAGACCAGAGACACAGAATTTTAAATTGAGAAATATTTTTTGTGAATTCATTTTCATTTCAGCCTGATACCTCAGTTAGGTCTTTTGCCTTTCTTAGAAGTGTTTGGGGAAGGGAACTCTGGTTGTGCGTTGCAAAGGTTTTGAAGTTCAAGCATACTTGTTAAATAATAAGTAGAACATGCTTTTATTTATGATTAGCTATAATTATAACAAAATACTATATAAGGTAATTATTTAAGTCTTTATTCCATAAGAACCTGTTGTGTTCCTGCCACCAGGAACTGCTAGGAAATACCACACAATCACACAGTTATTTACAGTCATAACATTCTGCCTGAAATACACACACACACAATATCTGCAGCTTTCCTAAAATATTAGAAAGCTTGTAATAAATATTTTGTTTGTAATTATACAATTAAAATGTGCTTTATTACACTTAAAATGTGTGAGATTGTAAAACATGTAAACATCGTGTAACTAGTTGAAAAATATTAGTGGCTACTTAACGGCAGCCTCACTTTGTGACTATGTGAGGGGGTTTTAAAAATGACTGATTCCAGGGTGCCACCTCCAGGGCTCTAGGTGAAGTGGCATAGCATATGCCCTGTGCATCAGTGCTTTATTAACTTTTTATTTTGAAATAATTGTAGACTCACAGGAAGTTGCAAAGTTAACACAGAGAGGCCCTTATAAGTTCTACTCAGCTTTCCCCTGTGGCTAACCTCTCACATAACTATAATTCAATACCAAAGTAAAGAAATAGACCTTGAAATCAGAATATTAAATTGGAGCCTTACTTAGATTTCACCAGTTTGAAGATCAGGATTTTTTTAAAGCTCTCCATATGATTTTCTAAGATAGCTAGGTTAGAAACCTCTGCCCTGAGTGTCATTTAAAGTGTCTTCCAACCATAAGATTATGATACACAGGCACACACACAATGTGTCTGTGCAAATGTAACCCATATATACACATCCTAAACACTTAAAACTTTTAATAATAGATTGCAGGATAAAAGTGATTGACATTTGGAAGCAAACTTAACTGCCAGAAAATTACATTTCACAATAGTACAAAATATATCCTGGTTTAGATACCATGTCAAACAAAAGATGTCTACCATATGTGAGAAAGTAAACTAGGGTTTATGGCTCCTAGAATTAAAGTCATATGAAGGGAAGAGAAGAAAATTCCACCGGTTTCAGAAAATGTCATTTATAGACAGAATTGAAGTTTTAAAGTCTATAACATGGTGAGATACTTCCTGTGTCCATGATTATGTATATAAAATTCCCACTTATTATCTCCAAATTCATGTAAGCAACTGCTGCTGTCCGCAAATAAATCGGTGTTTCCTTTTCTGTCACCTGGGAGATTAAACACTGTCCTGGGCAAGTTTCCATATTTTTTCTCTCTAAAAACAGTTGAAATGGGTATTAATCAGTTAGACAGTGGGAGTAGTGAATAAGCCTCACACCTCATCCCAGTGGCTACTCTCAGATATTGACTGTGGGGTTAAATAGGGACATTTATAACCATGGCATGCTCTAAACAGGTCCTGGGTCAGAGTATAAGACTCAACCTCACCTTATCAAAAAGGGGGATTTATCTTTATTTACGTCAAAATTTTCACCACGATAAGGGGGTACATGCTATAATGTCTGGGATTTTACTAAGACAACTAAGAGTTGGGGTTGTCTGTGTAGGTGCTGTCAGATTCCACTGGCTCCCTCTTTTGGCTGCACTGTCTGCATACACTGGTGTCTGCAGGCCTCTCAGACCCCCCTCCAAGAAGCAGTGCATGGCCAAAGGGTTCAGAAGGAGAATGAGTGACTCGTCCTCAGAGGCATCCCTAGGCAAACCTTGTATGTGTCTTCTTTTCAGTGACACAGCCCCTCATTTTCCCAATCCCTCCAGGGTACTCTGTGTCCCCATGTTACCCTGAAAACTTTCTGTTCCTGGCCAGGAGCCTGGATCTCCCATGGGATTTGTACTTGGACATGTTCCATAAAATTATAGAGCACAATGAGTGTTTGAGTCAGGGTTTGAGAATATTCTTTCTACCTTGTATTTAGGGAGAGGTTCAGGTTTGGTGTGGCATTATCCAAAGCTCAGTGAGGCTTGAAGACCCTGGAAAGACTGATGGAGCCAAGGGGTGAGGCTGATGGAGTCTCTATGTCCAGATTATGTAACTTTTCTGCTCTGGGTGCAAGCTTCTGAAATCAGTCCTGAGAGGGGAAGGAAGGTAGGGTGGAATGGGAGGGGAAGGGGCCATTCTCGTAGATTTTGACACAAATAATCATTCCTTCCTCTTTATTCCATCCATCAATCCATCATTTTTAACTTAACTAGCTTTGTGAGTTGGGTTAAGTCATTTGAACATGTGATTATTGTGGATCAACTGGATTAAGGCAACGACATTTTGGATGTTTGGCAGTTCAAGACTTTCTTTCCTATGAGCAGAGAGGGTGACTGGCTACTCACCAGTCACTCCCACTAGGAGCCCTCTTCAGAATACCCTTCCCCTACTGGGGAATGCCTTCACAGTATGCCTTGATACATCTTTACGTCCATGGTGTATGCTTCATTAGGGGTCTCGTGAAATCCAAATACAATCTGAGATGGGTAACATTCTTTTAAGGGTAAGGATCATTTATTTACAGACTCATGAGAATATCTGACTTTTTCTAGAAGCTAGCATTGAACAAGGGGATGAGGTAAAGAACAAAGAACACTCCAAGTTCATTAAATTCCTGAGTACATAGAAAGGGCAGTCCAGAGGACTAGTTGCCACAGACAATATGTCACCCTTCTCTCAATTTTCTGACTTCTTACTCATCCCACCCTAATTATAAAAATAAAAACATTCGTCACCATCAGTTCCCTGGACTATCTATATCTGCATGCAGGTGAATTTTGTTTTGATCATCCATCAAAGCATTTATTATTGGGTCCCACTGAATCACTTATTTCCCTGTCCATGAGCTGGCCTATTTTGCCAGCTTGGCAGTGTGTACTATTTACAAGAAGAGCTATTAAATTTCTCACCTGGGTATCTTGTGAGAGCTGCAGCTATAAGATAAAGTCTTCTGGAGTGTGGAACATTGGTATGCAACAGACTTTCAAGGACATGATTTCCCCCAAGTCCCTGCTAAGGAGTCTCAGATTAGAATCAAAATAAAATGTCCACACTAACTGCCCTTATTGGCATTTCATCATAGCCAGACATGGTCCAGGTTTGAACCATGTGACTAGACATGCTGCATCATGAACAGTTTCTCCTACAGAATTAAAACTCCGATATCATGAAGAAATGTCTGAAAGGGAATAGAATTCTTGGACTGAGACTTGCCAAAGGCCAGAAAGATTCTCATCCTGAAAACAGCCCTGATAATAGCTAGCAAGTGTGCAAGAACATGAACTTTGGGGTCAAACAGAGCTTAGATGACTTTGGGAAAGGTATTTAACATCTGATTTGATCTGGTAGTTCCACTGCCAGGAACTGATCCTACAGATACAATAATAGGATGGTTACTCTATGTTCACCCTTTTCTGGCACTTTACCTATGTGAACTCATCAGAGACTCACAAAAGCTCTAAGGTAACACTGTAGTTATCCATAAGAAATTGAGGCACAGAGAGGATGATCTGACCGCCCCCCCCACCAACACCAGCTATCAGCATATCATATTGTGTGTGATGAATGCATGGCCTCTGGGTCTGACTTCTGAGGTTTGACTCCAGCTCTGCTGTTAACTGTATGTGTAAAGGGTTAGAATGGTACGTGCTACTTACTTAAAGTCTCCCGTGAAATATTTCACCTTGAGCAGAGGCTCTTTTTTTATGGCATTGATGCATGCAGTGTCTGCTGATTTCACAGTAATTTGTATTTGCAGACAAGAGCCAATTCCTATAGCAGCAGTAATTCCTATATATCCTTTTACTGGTTTTGTTCAGTCTGTAGCTTGCCTAGAATGTGAATAATCAGATCAGTTATACCATTCCTATTCTTGGGATATACACATGCCCAGAAATAATGTAATTTCTGAGAGCCCTCCTCAGATACTATATTGCTGTGTCTAGTCCTGGAAGCTAGCACTAGCTGCTCTACCTCTCTGAGGCCGGTAGGTTTGTTCCCCTCAGTACCAGGAGGAATTGCCTTCATCCTAAAGCAGCTGCCTCCATTTCAGCAGCTCTGCAGGCATCACTTGCTCACAAACTGAGCATAATCTCTCAACATCAATCATTGCACAGGAGGGGAATCTATAAGTAGAGATACATACTCATACAATATTTCTTGGTATTGCTTAGTATCAAGTTTCTAGTTTTCCTACTTATATTTATTCATTGAACAGATAATCCTGCCATTGAATATGGATTAGTTCCCTCCTTTTATAAAATACTTACAGAATTTGAAAGCAAGCTCTTGTTGTCTACTAAATCTGGGTTTACCCACCTTAGATAAAACACAAAATGGCCCTTTAATTTCCTCAAACATTATTGCTGTTGTTTGACTAGTGCCATCTCTGAAGATCTAGTCTTTATATTTGAAAACAATGGATGCTTTGATACAAATCACAATATAGTATTCTATTCAGGTCTTTCTTATAGCCAAATTATACTCTTCAGACTGAACAATAAAAAGTCTTGCTCTTTTATTCTTATTTATTCTCACACAAGCTTGATTTGCTCAATATGCCAAGAAAGATATGCCTTCTGTTCCTTAAAAAAGGTTTCTATAAACAGATATATCTTAGTGAGTCAACTCAAATTCTGAAAGTAAGAATAATTTTTAAACTGAATCTTCCATTGAGTGAATCCTGGACACTTTGAATAATGATTGATTATTTTTAGTCAGAATCCTTGGTGGACCATTAAGCTTTTGGTTATGTAGTTGATAATTCTAATTTTAATGGATTGTCTTAAGTTGAAGTTTTAGTGAATTGGTATATTTTAGATAACAGAAAAAATATTGTTAAAATTTAGATAGGACAAAACCCATCTCCCTATAAAAATATATAGAAGTTATTTATTCCTTTCATTTTTGTTGAAATTAGTTAATAGCATACTCTTTTAAATACAAGTTAAAACACTTTATGTTTGAACTTACGGCTTCAAAGAGAATAAATCTTCTAGGATTACAGCTAGAGGGCACTAATTCAATCTGAAGTAATTGTGTACACCTGACCAAAATGTCATTTTCTTCACCTTGTGACCTTAAGTGAAAGGCATGGTGTTAGAAGGAGACACTGATCTAGATAAAAAATCTAGATTGATTTCATCAGTAGTCGATCTATTTCTTTGAAGAATGTCATTGAGATTTTTATTGGAATAGTGTTGAATCTGTAAATTGCTTTTGGTAGGATTGCCATTTTGATTATGTCAGTCCTTCCAATCCATGAGTAAGGGATGCCTTTCCATCGTCTTGTGTCTTCCTCTGTTTCTTTCAACAGTGTTTTATGGTTTTCTTTGTATAAGTCCTTTATGTCTTTTGTTAGATTTATTCCCAGATATCTGATTTTTTTGGTTTTGATTTTGAAGGGGATGGATCTCTTAATTCCTTCTTCTTCAGATTGTGTGTTTGCATAGAGGAATGCTACTGACTTTTGTGCGCTGATTTTGTATCCTGCTACTTTACTGAACTGGTCTATAATTTTGAGTAGTTTTTCTATGGAGTTTTTAGGGTTTTGTATGTATATTATCATATCGTCTGCAAATAGAGACAGTTTAATTTCTTCTTTTCCTATTTGGATCCCTTGAATGTCTTTCTCTTGTCTAATTGCTCTGGCTAGGACTTCCAGTATTATATTGAAAAGTAATGGTGAGAGTGGACATCCTTGCCTTGTTCCTGATCTTAGGGGAAAGGCCTTCAGCTTCTCACCGTTGAGGATAA